>JABSTR010001488.1:0-29944 GCA_013339765.2 Haemaphysalis longicornis | reverse complement strand
TAAATTCTCGACACTAGTGTGAAATTACCGTTGCTGGATTGAGTATATGTACGTTTCGTATCTACTGAGCAGCTCTTGGAGAGACACTGAAGGGAGTTATTAATATTGGAAAGCAGACTGAGGCCGTGTAGAGTTGACTGAAATTTTGTTTTATTTGATTTGTTTTTACGAACAAAAATTGAACAAAACGAAACGGCCAGCTACTAATGTGCTAGGTCATGGCCTTGAATCTTTGTTAACATTTACCACACGTTGTATTCCTCGGGGACCGAGCACACTCATTGATCACATTTTATCCAACGTCACTACTTCACAAACCGCTGGAATCATAGAATTAGTATCACGGATCATTACCTATTTTCCTGCTGCTCGAATCCGCAAACAAAAATGGGCCGAAACTAATCCAGAAAAGCTCATTCGATTACCGTCAATTCCGCCAGAACACTAAAGAAACAGACTGGGTTAACATTTTGTCGACGACTCCGCTAACAGTGCCTTCAAAAAATTCAGTCCGAACATCTCAAAACCTAAAAATTTGCACAACAACGTCAACTGAAACAAAGTGGTTTACTGCCCCAAGAAATCCTTGGATATCAAATGGTCTGTTACGCTCCAGCCGTAAAAAAATAGCTTGCATACAAACCTAAGGGCCAAACCATTTAGCTCTACTTTGCTAAACCGCTACAAGACGCATTCCTAACAATTGCCTGTTTTACTTCTTGTAGCTAAAAGAAACTATTATCAAGCTGAAATTGCCAAAAATGGGAATAAAACCTGCATGAACTGGCAACTTATCAAAGAATTTCTTAACCAGGATGTACCGGAACCTAATCACAATTTTATCACTCATGGAACCGCAGTTTATTCTAACGACAGCGACAGCGCAAATGCCTTCAACGCGTATTTTTCCTACAATTCTTCCGCTGCCAACCAACCAAAACAAAGCTTCACTCGCTGTTCCCATTTTTTCCACTTACGGCCTACATCATACGAAAAAGTATTTCAAACTCTTATCACCATGAAAAGCAGCGGTGCCGGGCTTGACATCTGCCCTGCTAAAGTAAACGCAGTAGCTGCCGATATTTCGACCGTTATTGTGCATTTAATCAACACAATATTCAAAAGCGGCGTCTTTCCCGAAGAGCTAAAGCAAGGTAAGATAGTACCAGAGTTCAAAAAGGGTGACCGAAATATCCTATCTAACTACCGCCCCACAGCAATACTGCCCTTTTTTAGTAAGCTGATTGAAAAGCTGATTGTATCGAGAATAATGAACTACCTCAGAAAATTCAGTCTTTTCTCTCCAAAACAGTTTGGCTTCAGACCTGATTATTCAACGGAACTTGCACTTATTGAGCTTACGGACTATACCAAACAGAGTTTAGATAATCGCCTTGCCGCGGGAGCCGTATTCATTGATCTTACAAAAGCATTCGACACTATCAATCTTAATATCTGCGCGGTGTCCCGTCTACGCCTCGTCCTCGTCCCTTTGCGCTGTTCCGAGAACGCTATACAAACGCGCCGAAGCTTATACCTTAGTTAACATAATAACTTGTTGCAAAAACTAGAATCGCTTGGTGTATGCGGCCTGGCCCATTCACTCATAAAAAAATTACCTAAGCAATGGAAACCAGTCTGTGAAATTCGGCAGCGCTATGTCTGATCCACGAAGCGTCAACCAGGGTGTTCCTCAGGGTTCTATCTTAGGTTCCCTACTATTCCTTATATATATTGTTACGAGGAAGATGCGGACTATTTACACGCTGTGCTTAAAAGCGATCTGTTCTCAAAGAATGAGGCGTATAGTCCGAAGCCGAGGATAACAGCGTAGCTCGAGCCAGTCTGTCTCTGCGCGACCTCTTCGTCTTCGTTTCGGCTTGCCTTGCGCGACCCACTGATGCGGCACGTACCCATAGATGAAATGTACGATGGATTGACCACCAGCTGATCCAGTGCATTGCCATGTGAAATGTCAAGAGGGCCGTGACATGACCCCCTCCGGCGGAGAAGCGCCGTCTCGGTGCTTATTGAAATCGAGGGTCAGGGAACAGGTGGGGCCGCTGAGTAATACGCCTTCAGGCGGCCGACGCGGACGAGTTGAGCTGATGGGTCCAGTGACTGTGAGGAAGGAGCGGCGGGAACAATTTCGTACGTCACAGGTGTGACCATACGCTTAATCCGATAGGGGCCTTTGAAGCGAGGCAGCAGTTTCTCGGAGAGACCAATGCGGCGGCAAGGGGTGCTGACAAGAACCAAGGAGCCGGGCGTAAAGTGGGCGGTGCGGTGTTGCTCGTCATAGCGGTGTTTCTGAGAGGACTGGGAAGCCGCGAGCTTGGCACGGGCAACCTGGCGGGCGACATCAGCGTGAGCGACAGCATCGCGGGCATATTCGGTAGCCAGAGGTGCGGGTTCCAGTCCCATCCCGGCCCCGAGCTTCACCCCGTCTCGCCTCGTGAAGCGGTCTCATCCTGGCTCTTGGAAAGCGTCGGCCCGCCCCATCCCCGGTGAGCCACGGACGCGACATTCCCCAGCCCCGTGTCCCCTGCCCATGCCCCGCCGAGACCAGACGAACTGACCAGCCACGACCAGACGTATAGCCGACGACGTCCCCCCGCCCAGATCTCCGGCGCTTCTCCGAAAGCTTTGGACGCTGCCTCGTGGGGTCGGCGGTGGTCACAGCTGTTCCGGGCCGGTGCTCATCGCGACCATCAACATCATCAGTGGCGGCCAGGACTTCATTGTACATGTTCTCATCGTTTTGTTCATCCGCTTCGCCCTGTCTTTGCCCTGGGCTCGACCGGGTCGGTCGTCCTCCGGCGGGGGGGTGATGTCACGGAACACCTATGTCGACAATGCCCCATAGCGCCATAACCCGTCACCGAAGACGACGAAGAGGATGCGGCTGGCCGAACGATCATGGCCGCTTGTAAATAGATCGAATCGCTCTGCGGCAACATCTTGTAAATACATCACTTCAATATCAATGACCTCCCTACCTGCCTCAACAACAGTAACTGTATCCTCTATGTTGACGATACGACATTATTTTCTTGCGACAACAGTATCTCTAATCTAACAGGAAAGTTAGCGACCCATCTTGACAAGGTTAACTGCTGGTGCCAAAGTAACCTGTTGCAAATTAACAGCCTAAAAACCACTTTCATGATCTTCCCTTCCGCTCACAAAGTACTTACAAACACACCGTATATCATTTTTGACAATCACGCCATCTATTCGTCAGATTGTACTACGTGTCTTGCAGTTATCCTAGACAAAAATATGAAATTTGACAAACACGTAAGATCGGTTGCATCTAAAATTGCATTCGGCATTCGTGTCCTCATTAAAACCCATTATTTTTTCCAATTGTCCCTTCTACGATCGTTATATTTCTCGTTCATTCACAGCCACCTTACGCATTCTCTGTCTTCTTGGGGAAACACGTATAATACCCATCTTGCACCACTGCGTCGTCTTCAAAATCAAGCCGTTCGTCTGCTTACATTCAGTGATTGCCGATCTACTGTAAAACCCATCTTCCACCACCTTGGCATCCTACCCCTCTGTCTCGAACTTGATCTTAAGCTGTGTGTACGTATTTCCCGTTTACGAGATAATCCTGAATTTCTCCCGTCCTTTAACAGAACATGTTTGCTTAACCCAAACAACACCAGGTTTTCAGTGCAACATAATATATTACTTCCAACTGCCCGTTCCAACTACGGAAAGCAAACAGTTATTTTCTGCTGCCACCATCTGGACTGCCCTACCTTCCCTCAAATCGTACCCCTCCCAGTGCTCGTTTTATAGGCCTGTAAGAAAATACTTACTTTGTACGCTGTCATAATCAAACTCTGATCGCCTGCTTCTTTCCCCGCTCAACTTCGGGTATAGATGGTGCCTCGTGCTTATGGTTGAAGATAAAATATACATGATAACTTCTTCAACTGCCTTCTGCGCACATGCGCAGTACTCGAATTTACTACGAATGAATAACTATTTGTATGGATTTGTTCCTTTGTGTTCCATTTATATCGCTGTGTATACCGCCTCCTCCGTGATATTTTTTTTTGCATTATGAAACGGGAGGTTCACCAGTCGGATTTTTTCCATGGGACCTTCTTCTGTAAAACCCTGTTTTTGTAAAAACTGTACCGAACTACTTAATAAAACAATGTCAATGTCAATGTCAATGAAACTGAGGGGTATTACAGGAGAAAAGTGTTCTCAGGCCAGAAAACAAAGGTGCTCGCTGGCGAGATGAACAATTTCTTGAGGTAGAAGAGTTCGTTGCTGGGTCCGTTGGCACATACTTTGAATGGCGGTGGAACTCAACCTCGAAGACGCGAACACGAGGAGAGCAGAACAACACACACTTGAGGTACTTTGAGAGAACAGTTCATTCTTCCGTAGTTGCGGGCTCCTAAGTCAATGGGCTTGCGCTTGGCCTAGGTTTTGAGAAAAAGCGGAATGCGGCAACGTGCCCCCTCGTCTCGTCCTCAAGATTGTACGACTTTGGCATCCAATACAGCGCATGCTGCAAATAGTCCGATCACCAGTTCGAGCGAGCCAATTCCTGGGGCAGGGTCGGTAGGCCTTCACCACATGCGTGAAATCACTCCTAGAGGACGATAAATCACTGAAGACTGCGTGTGACGCTACGATACAACAACAGCTCCGGTAAAATGGCCCAGTCTTTGGGGAATTAGGGGCGTACCTGTCGGCCGTACGCGGCAAGCCACAGTGTGCAACTCCTTCGGCCAGGTAATCAACTCCTCTCTTCCCAACAGCGCAGGCCGCAGAAGAGCTGTTGGTGGTCGACTGCGGTGAAGATTGGAGAGGGCCAGACTGACCCAGCTACCTGTAACCACTGAAATCACCTGTGCAAGCAAAAAGGCGAAGTCAGCGCGTGCACGGAAAACCGACCCGTGGTACCCGCCGATCTCTCGCAAGTGGGAAAAACGGCGGCCGCTTCAAGCGAACATTACGAAGCGGGCACCATGCATGCGTCCTACCTGGGTCGGACGCTCTATACGTCTGTCCAACGTACCCAGCTACCCGTATGTGCCCAACCGCGACGACCCCCACAATGGCAGCCCCCGCCAAGCCCCCCCGTGGCCAACCCTGCGTTTGTCTACCCGGACCCCTTTAAGGGAGAAGAGGCGCAAGGTTGCGATTCTCGCCCTCTGCGACACGGGATGGCGACCTATGTGCGCCATCTTAGTGCTTCATTACATGTGCTAACTCGCGGTGTTTGCGCCATTCTACAGCAAATTTCTACTTAGAGTGCTTATGAATGACAAATATTGTGCACAAATTCGTACAACAAACATGCGCAAGTCTCATTAGGCGGGAAAAATCTGTATGAGACAGAAAAATATCAACAAGTATTCTCATTACCTGCGGGGGTGTTCACGTAGCAGGTGCAGTGCTGCCGGAAAGGCGTAACACAAATAATTTCTCCACAGTCGATGATTGCCTAAAAATAACGATAATTGGAGCGCAGTAAAAATGTTCCGCCATATTTGCGTAACGTCTAAGCACTAACAGCAGTCTACGGGCAGATTCCGAATTGCAGATTTGTATAGCACGGTTGATAGTGTTGCGGACGAATGAAAATGTTGCTTGGTTGTAAAATAATTTGTTCCAGACACTTTTTTTTTGCTATGACTCCGTAATTTATTCGGAATTGTGGTGAGCTTTCCATGGAGGCCACGGGAGTGCGACAGAGAGAAAGGGAGCGAGAAAGCAGTGCAGCCGCTTGCAAACGTTGCCTTCCATGAGTGACGCATTGCGTCAAAAGCACAGGGGCATTGCGTCAAAAGCAGCATTGCGTCAAAAAGCAAGATACTCCCTTGACAATTGCGTACTGCGTCACTCACAACTCATCACAGCAAGGGGCCATGAAAAACTATGCGTATTAAAGGAGCACCACGGCTAACGAGTCATTCCCGTAAAAATAAAGAATGAAGGAGATATAGCCGGGGCCACGACACCATACTCAAAGGAAAACATTGCAAGCGTATCCGGTATCTGCGCTGCGTGACCTCCAAGTTGTTAACGAAGGAGCGTCGCACTCGAAACAAGAGTACCTCGGTTGTGCCATAAATGCTCGAAAGTAAGGATCTCTACCGATGGGGGAACACAAAAACGTTCCAAACTGGAGCTATGAAGACGGAGAATGGCAGCCACTGGCGATTAGCGGTAAGCAAATACGTCCTCAATGTTTTCGAGTGGTTGTTTATGACCGCACTTGTGTTTAGGTCCGCAGACAAGCCCATCTCAAGTAATGGCTGCTCAGCTACTAGCGTCAGTGAACTAATGATGATTCCTTCTTGCACACGATCCCCGTGTCGCGTCAGCCGCAATGGGAGGCGGGGGGGGGGGGTAGTGGTGGTAGCCATTTTCATTTTGTGGAAAGTTAACGGAGGCAGCCCGTACTAAGGCACAAAAAAGGCAGCCACAAAAGCACGTAAACAGTTCTTGTAAAAATTGGGTCGGAGATTTTATTGCCTGATGCTGCACCAGTGCAAAGGTAGGCTAGAGGTCTCTATGCTCTTAAAATCAGCTACTACGCCCAGCGAAATCACACTGTAAAAATGGCACATGTAAGCTCAATTTAACCCATGTATACCATGATAAACGCTCCGCTTTACGTCGATTTCCTCCGGTACGTGGGATCCGCCATTTTTTCGTCTGCCTGCCTTTCTGTCACCGATGTAGCCGATTGGCGAAACTGAAAAAAACGCCTTAACACGAAATAATATACACAACATAAAGAAAACAAAACCCACTGTTCCGCCAGATGGCGCGAGATTAGTACAAATGCGCGGAAAGTTGAATTTAACAAGTCGGCTTGCATCCATGCACGGGAAGATCGCGAAAAATGGCAGGGAAGAGAGAGGAGGCGGTTGCATGGCAGTCGCGGCGAGACACTGTCGTCTTTCGAAAGCATTTCCACTGAAGCAAGGAGGAACGGGGTGTATGTTTCCCCCACGTGATTAGAGTGAAGGCGTCATTCGCAGCGGCCGTAGAGGGGGCAGGAGGCGAGGGCCTCAAGAGGCTGTCGTAGTGCGGGAAAGTTTTTTACTGCGAAACACTCAATATATGTCTAACCCCCGAGTTCTCATTCCGGTGAAGCGGCTTTACTCGGCGCCGCTCCAGTGTTCCTTTTCGCCGCCACCGACCCCTTTTTCACAACTGCTATTTGCCGGTGTTTTCACATTTAAGCAGGTACACATAAGCGGTTGCCGGTTGTTGTTGTTGTTGCTCCTTTACTGATGGCACATACTCTAGTGGGGGATTGGCCAAGAAACTAGGAGGGTTTTGGGGCTAACGTGCCCACCACATAGCACTATAAAGTCAGCCTGTAGAACTGAAATGGGTAACGCTTACTGAAGTATATAATAGAACTGGAGAATAATCAGAGATTTATGTCATTTTAAAAAAATAGCCAAAACATTTTTGAACAGGTTAACCGGACAGGCGTATGGTCTCTGAAATGTACGCGAGAATGTCCACCACCACCCCTCGTTCACAAAACCCCAGATATGTGGCCCCGAACGAAAGGAGCGCAGGCATCGAGAGAGGAAGGTCAAGCATTGCATTCGTGCGGCTAGATAGCATTTCCCAGTGAAAGAAAAGGCCGCGGCAATACTAGAAAAAGTGATCAATTCTTTGTCTTTCACCGCCAGCAGCACAAAGGCCGGAGGGGGTGAGACCAGCGCTCTGCAAATAAAAATTAAAATTCGGTATTCTACATCTTATGCTGGTTAAGGTAACTTCGCACTGGCGGTACTCGAAAAATACCGCATCCAAGGTGTGAGCTAGATGGGCATAGTCGTCCAAGCATGTGATAGCACCTTCTTGTCTTATCCCTAGCCGCTGGTATTTTCGGAACCGCGCTCGCGCAACGAGAAACGGGGTGCGGCAGGGGTTCACGGGAGGGTCTTCTAAAGATGATCCAGCCAAAGAATGAGCGGTTTGGTTGAGCCATAGGCCCCTGTGGCCTGGGACCCAAATGAGACGGATTCCGCGTAAATGTGGAGGCACGACGCAATTGAGGGTACGAATGAGTAATTACATTTTTGGACATGTTTAGGGGTACAAACCGATAGCGAATCTGAAATAATAGCAACATTTAAATATTGTGGAGGTAACATTTTTTAGCGACCAAAAGTATTGTGAAAAACTCGGCTTCGAATATCTCGAATAAAGGGTAGTAAATTATAAGAAAATGACTCAGTAAGTTGTGGCATAGAAATTGCCACGCCCGCACTCCCTGCACGTTGCGATGCATCCGTTGCCACTACAACACGAGAGCGCAAGCTTCCCAGATGTTCACCCAGCAAACCCGTTAGTATCCGTGTGGATAGCAGTGTGGCGTTGTTAGGGAAAACGTTGTTGACGTTGTTGAGTGAGAAAGGAGCAGGTGGGACTTCAAAGAACATTGGAAAGATTGGGGAAGACTGATTTTGGCAAAGCACATTGAGAGCGGTTATATCGAGGTCATGAAGAGCTAAAGAACGATGCAGGCTGAAGCCACCATCAATGACAAAGACTTGCTCAGATGAGACTCGAAGGCTCTCATCATTGTCTGCACTGTTTCAATATTAAATCCAGACTCTAGACACGGCAAGCGGGCCTTTGAATAAAGATAATGATTTGCCACGTATCTGGGAAGGCGGAGGCACAATCTCAGTTCTCGTCGCTGTAAAAGAACAGACGACGGAATTTGTACGCTGCTGAACCGAAACAAAGGACCCGCCCAAATTCTCAAATAAGCCTCACATAGCCACCGCAAATAACGAGTAGGGTGCTCCTCCTCACGCCATTTTAAAGCTAAGCTTTCTACATATACCAGCCTATGGTTCCTTCGCAGAGTGCGGGACGAGAAACTCGTAGCACAGCTCAAGAGGGGGAGGGTGGTTTTCACTCACGGAGCACAGTGTAGATGGCGCCGCGAACGCGGGCTATTACCCAGCGTTCCCTGCGCGCCACCGGGCGCGACGGCGGGAACCATTCTGTCGGCTTTGTCGTCTGCTATAGCGACGTTTCTTGTGGGCCTGTTTTTTGGCGCAGCTTCGCGTCCAACGCACGCTTCCTTTGTACGGCTGTATTAACTTGTTCGACAGCACCTCCTGGGCAACCCGGACCCGACGGAAGTAAGTGGTCATACAGCAAAGATACGCTAAATATTGGTTTGCAGGGCGAAAAAACAAAATGTAGCGACCACGAACACTACAGAAACGCTACCCATTCGGTTCTGTTTTAAGAGGTATTGCAAAAGGCGAAAGGAGAAACTGGTTCTGATAAATAGAGATTATAAGAGTTTCCTCAGCTTCCTCGAAATTCTCCAACTTGCTAAACTAACAAGTTTAAATCGGTATAAATGGGAATCATTAAGCTCACCTGCCGCCTTGTTTCGGTGTCTACGCTTGTGTCGCGCGGTGGTGTAGCCCCGAGGTAGCACATCAAGATGACTAGGTTCCGCTGTCTCGCCCTTCGAAATACGCTCCTCTCTGCTTTCTTTCTGCCGACCCACGGCTGGACTACAGCGACGGCGTCCGCAGCTCCAGCCCAGCTGTGGCCGATGCTGGTGAGTTCGAGATACGGCCCCCGTGAATTCTAGGTAAGGGCGGGCCGAATCTCTGATTTCGCTCTTTGTAGAGCTACGTGTGTCAATTGAAGTGACGTCTCATGGGCAATTGTTGTGGGTGTCTCTTAAATGGACACTGAAGTGAATTTGTCAAGCTCCCGGTTTTGCTTGCACTGCGTAGACTGGCTCAACTTAACAAACTTTTCATCGCTTATCTGGGTTGCTAAGTCGGTAATTATTTCATAAAGTGCGAATGAAGAAAAACTACCATGCGCGCTCTGCGGCAGCCGCACCAACTAAAGGCTTTTACGACGGGAGGAGATGCACCATGATTCAAACAAGGCTCGGTTTCGCTTCTGTAAAACGACATGCTTGACATCCGATTGCATCGTTAGACGGGCATTCTAGATATCTCAGTAATCGTCGTACCGAACTTCTGCAATGTTGTCGGCTGTAAAATGCCTAAGATAAGCTCCCAGGAGGGCTTGGAATCGTAGCAATTATTAGCCGAGGCCTACGCAGTGGATGAACGCCCTCCACGTCACCGCAGACGCTCAAATGCCATGAGCGTTTCCCCCATATCTGGAGCTTGCCTTACTCATGCCTGTATCGTTAAAAGCGTGTTCGCAGCAGGCCAAGGGTCTGTTGATTCTGTGTTTCATCCACTTCCCGCAAGCAGTCGGTGCTTATGGCAACAGCACGCCAACGAGAACTCGCTAGCGCGTCAGTGTCAGCCGGCGGGCGATTTGTGAACTCTCTCGTGGAGCAGTGAACATTATGGCCCAAAAATGGTGAACTCAGTATAGCAAACATCGGCGTAAAACAAAATGTCAACTTACAAAAAAAAAATGTACCCTCGGGGATTCGAACTTGTGACTTGTACCCGTTGTGACTTGCACTGCAGCCGTTGTAAATATAAGGTATACTATGTATAACCACACTACATTTTTATATAGTTTTAGCATTTAAAGCAGCTTAGGTGACTATTTTTCGTTGCAGCCGAGTTGCAGCTAAGTTGCAGCCGAAAGATGCCCGTCGTTGCTGCCACAGCCGCCACACTATCTTGTTTAGGTTTTGTTATCAAGCAAATATGGAAGGCTTTGGGGTCTTTTTGTGTACAGAGAGGGGGAAAACTGCGTCACTGCACGGTCTTTGACGCTTTTAGCCAAATAAATCAACTTTTTGGAGAGATAACGATTGTCATGAGCATCCGCGATAGGTGTGTGCACGTGTCGGAAAAGAACACCACCTCTAATGTGGGCCGGCACTGTGCTTGTGCTCCACTGAAAAAAATGGTGGTAATAGCGAGTGCGAAGATTGCGGCGTCTCGTTTCCAGGAACAAATGTTTCTATTTATTGTTCTCGATTCATGTACATGTGTCATATACAGTAGACTCTCGCTAAACGGAACTTCAAAGGACCGAAAAAATAGTTCTCCGTTGCAGGAGCTCTGTTTACTGAGATAGATGTGTGAAAGTGCAAATTTATGTACGTACACACTCTTGATACCATTTCATGGAACTCGAAGACTAGAAGGTGAATGTAGCTGATACTTTTTCACAAAGCAAGAAAACTACAAGAGGTCTAGGCACAGCACTTACAAAGTTTATCTGGCAACAATGAGTCGCTGTGCACTACAAAATGCATCAATTATTTTTGTTTGAGTCCTTGCAACTACATCCTAATGCAGGCTAGAGGCTCAACTTCTCGAGGTCTCACAACCCACCGAACTTAGAAGACGGCAACGCGGTAATGAAGCGTGAATAGCACCACGATGGCACGGGCAAGGCGGCAGGAGCTAACCCCTGTAACCTGAGGGTCTTGAATTGAGAGCGAACGACTGGAACAAGAACTGCGATATTGCGTTCGTCGTGCTAACACGGTTGACCACCACTACGACGAGCCAATATGGGGAAAAATAAAAATGAAACAGCCGGAACAGGTTTCACAAGTTCTGTTTCTGGTTCCGTTTAAACTGGTGACGCGGAAAATTTAGTTCTGTTGTTCTGGTTCCGATCACCGAAATTTTTTACCTTATCTGAATACAAAACCAACACACTTAAAGGCTACTGTTCTGTTTAAGCGGCAATTCGGCTTAAGCGATTTTCGTTGATCGAGATTCTACTGTACGCGTGTTTCCGTGTTTCTTATGGCATAAACAGAGCGGCAGTCTAACGTGTTATAGTAATAGCGGAAACAACATAACAGAAAAAGATGAAGACGGACGAAACACAGCGCTGACTAACAACTGATTTTTGTTTCTTATGCCAGTGGTTCTTATACACAGCTAGACAACAACAACAACAAAAAGAAAAAGACGAAGCACAAATTTACGACGTGAGCGCACAAGATGGTATGAGCCCCTCGTGACAATGACTTGGCGTTTTCTTTACGCGTTAAAGTAATGGACTTTGGGGGCAAGAGTAAAGTGTATACTGCGGTTATTTCATTTTGAAATGCAGAAGAGCTGTGTGAAAACAGCGAGCGTGGCTGCGATACGAAAACGTGACATACCCTACCAATCGTTAACAGGGTGAGGATTGCTGCGTCAAGAATCTACACTCCTTGTCTGAGAGGGCAGAAGAAGAAGTGCTTTCGCATCGCCCGGATAACTTTTTATTTCGGTTACGTCTATGATTTCTCGCATGATTCAGTTGTCGTGTTTCACTATCACAATGCTCTGGTTGACGGGTGGCTGTCATTTTCCATCGCAATCGCGGCAACGCAGGGCGAGATGACCACTAAAACTATTTGATACGCTTTCATGGTGCTCCCTTAAACATCGACCAAACATGAAGTCAAATTTGTCAAAAAGGGCCCAGTTTGGCCGACGTATTGCTCACCGCCTAATGGGCGACAGAATAAGCAATTTTCTGCCGAGGCAACAAACTTGTGATGCTTTGTTGTACACCTGTTACGCATCGTTTAACCCGAGTTCACTTTTTGGCACGTTTGCGACAGTTTCAGGGGGACTGAAAATACCAGTGTCACCTTTTGTTGCTTCCTACTTCCTCAAGCCATGAGGAACTATGTGCATGTATGGCACCACTGTAATGGCCTCTGTTTTGGGAGGTGGACCCAAGCTGGTCCTTGTTTCTTTTAGATGCGACGCTGAGAGGAGCATCTCTTGCCGGCGGCCCTGTCCTGCGTCCGTCGTCGTCGTCCGCGTCCGCACAGCTGCGTCTCTCTTTCGCTCGCCCCTCTCCTCTCTCCGATCGCGAACACTCTCGCCCAACATCTGCGGGCGCGTGGCGCAGCGCACTCTCACTCCGCGGTGGGCGGCGCTGCGCGCTATGAGCATGTGCAGTACTCTCTCTCACCGCGGGTTGCTGATCGCAAGACTTGATCGCGCCCGTGCTACGCGAACCCCTGACGGTGCATTTCACGGACCATAAAGCCATCGTTCTTGTGTGTAATAAAGCCTCCGTCTAAACGACAACAACAACAACGTCTCTCATTATGCTCAAAATTACGCCCGCATCCCCTCGCGAGGAACCCAACGATGTGATCAAAACGCAATTCACGTTCACTACACGTTTCACGCAATTCGACTAATCGACCCAACGGAAACCCCCTTCAACGTCGCATCACACCAGGGTTCCCGCGAGGGGAGGTGGGGCGTATATTATTAAATGCAGAGCATTTCTTTAACTCACATGGAGCGTCCGCCGTCCGTCCGCAAAGCTCAGCGCGCAGGTGCGCCTCTCCCCTACTCCTCCTCTCCCGCATCACGCTACCCTCCACGCTCTCAACAACAGGTCCGCACCCCCCCTACACTATATAAAAAATAATACTTACCGATGCCTGGTTTCGATCCATGACCCTGCGGGCGGAACGCAAGGTACATGGTGCTCTACCCACTGCGCCACAAAGCCGACACAGAATGGAAGGCTACGAACGCGCCAATTTTTATTTCGGTGGACGTCTATGATTTCTCGCATGATTCAAACTTGTCGTGTTCACTAACAATGCTCTGGTTGACGGGCTGGCTGTCATTTTCTATCGCAATCACGGCAACGCTGGGCGAATGACCACTAAAACGTTTTTGCGCGGATACGCGAGGTTTCATGGTGCTCCCTTAAACACTGCGACCAAACATTCAAACAAAAACCAGTTTGGCCGACGTATTGCTTACCGCCTAATGGGCGACAGAATAAGCAATTTTCTGCAGAGGCAACAAACTTGTGACTTTGTTGTACACCTGTGAAAGGCATCTTAACCCGAGTTCGCTTTTTGGCACGTTTGCGAAGTTTCAGGGGGACTTGAAAATACAGTGTCACCTTTTGTTGCTTCCTACTTCCTCAAGCCATGAGGAACTATGTGCATGTATGGCACCACTGTAATGGGCTCTTTGTTTTGGGAGGTGGACCCAAGCTGGTCCTTTTTCTTTTAGATGCGACGCTGAGAAATCTCTTGCCGGCGGCCCGTCCTGCGTCCGTCGTCTCGTCCGCGTCAAGCACAGCTGCGTCTCTCTTTCGCTCGCCCCTCTCCTCTCTCCGATCGCGAACACTCTGCCCAACATCTGCGGGCGCGTGGCGCAGCGCACTCTCACTCCGCCGTGGGGCGCGGCGCGCTATGAGCATGTGCAGTACTCTCTCTCACCGCGGTTGCATCACAAGGACTTTATCGCGCCCGTGCTACGCGAACCAACTGACGGCCATTTCACGGACCATCCCCAAACATCGTTCTTTTGTTAATAAAGCCTCCGTCTAAACGACAAACAACAACGTCTCTCATTATGCTCAAATTACGCCCGCATCCCCTCACGAGGAACCCAACGATGTGATCAAAACGCAATTCACGTTCACTACACGTTTCACGCAATTCGACTAATCGACCCAACGGAAACCCCCTTCAACGTCGCATCACACCAGGGTTCCCGAGGGGAGGTGGCGTAATATTTATTTTAAATGCAGAGCATTTCTTTAACTCACATGTAGCGTCCGCCGTCCGTCGCCCAACAGCTCAGCGCGCAGGTGCGCCCTCTCCCCTACTCCTCCTCTCCCGCATCACGCTTACCCTCCACGCCTCAACAACAGGTCCGCACCCCCCCCTACACTATATAAAAAAAATACTTACCGATGCCTGGTTTCGATCCCTGACCTGCGGGCGGAACAAGGTACATGGTGCTCTACCCACTGCGCCACAAAGCCGACACATGGAAGGCTACTACGAACGAGCCTTATATCCTTGACTCATTCAAACTACGTCAAGAAGCTGCTGATACAACGAATTCACTACCTTTGCGCGGACGCGAGGTACATGGTGCTCTTCCCACTGCGCCACACAACCGACACGAGAATGAAAGGCTACGACGCGCCTTATATCCTTGACTCATTCAAACTACGTCAAGAAGCTGCCTGATACAACGCATTCACTACCACCAACTCCCCAAACACTAAACGTTAACGCAATACACCCACCCCCTATGCGACGCATTTACTCGAGTCCCCCTCACGGGGAGATGGGCCTTTTTTTATTAGTTCCTTAAACATTGACTCAGCAACAGCTGTCAGAACCCAGGATGGGTACCCCGCGGACCAAAAGGCGCTTTGTTTGTACCTCAAAACTGCTCTGGACGGCATAGGCAAAGCAATTTTCTTGTCGCGTTGCCAAGACAAGTCTTGACGATTGGTCTTTTCACGAGTTTTGTTTCAGCTGGCGCGTAAGCTAAGAGTGGCTTGTTTCCACGCGGGTAGTACTGCCAGTTACATGGTTATCTAGCAGCCGGCAGTCTCAATTCCGGAGTCTCAATTCAGGAAAGTGATCAAGCCATTGGTGGCTCTTCCTCGGGGCAAGTCCAGCTGGAAACATACATGCATAAATAATGCTTCTGTTAAAGCAAACTAATAAAGCAAACTAGGCATCAGCAATAAAAATGTGTTTTTAGGATGGATTTGTTTGTGCCGTCTTCTTTTTGCCCGTGTTTGTGCTGCTAATAGACATAATGTACTACGAAGGCCGATCCACACGACGGACCGAGTCCGCGGTCCGATCGCTCACGTGATGCCACGTCACGACCCGCCGCGGTCCGATGCAGCGGCACAGAAAGCATCCACACGGCGGACCGCCGTAGCAGACGACAGAGCGGGTCCAACCAGCAACACTCTCCACCACAGTGCTCCCAACCAGCTCCCAACCAGACATTTCACGGACCCCTACGAAGGCTCGACGGCTCGCATCCCGCCCGCGAATGTTTTATGTATATTTATTTTGCGCTTGGTTTCGCGGTTCCGCAGCGCTTGGTTTCGCGGTTCCGGCGCGCATTTTGGAGCAGTGGAGAAATCGAAAAAGAAGAAACGAGCGCAAGCGTCGTTTGGCCGCTATGGCGTTAGCTTTTGTACATGATGAAGAAGACTACCCTGTCGCCGAAAAGGTCGTGCTGGGTTAAAAAGTAAAAAGGGATGTCTCGAAAAAGCTGGGCTGGGATGCAGAAGCCAAGTTGTGGTGTGCGGAACTCTCGCGACCGTCTGCTGCTACTGTCCCTGAGTCGCCTCCCGAACCCCTCGAAAACAGAGAAAGCATTCTTGCTTATTTTTTTATTTTCTTGGGAACACAGAGCTAGGGTTAGGGTGCCTGAGACATTGTGGGTCGGGAGCCAAGTCCGCTGTGAGTACGGTCATTAAAGCAGGGACATGTGCGCCCGCCGCAGTTTCTCGGAACTGCGCTGCAGTGGCGGCCGAGGGGCGGAAAAGCAGACGACAGAACGACTGGCTTTTTTTAAGCCACAAATTGGATTGGATTTGGCTAAAAACACTGTGTTGCCAGACAACATTCGTTGTCCAGACCAATTCCATCGATGCGGCTCCTTCGAGCGCTTCGAATCACCGCGCTGCCCTCGGCCGTTCTCTATTGGCGCAACTGGACCCGGCTCCACCCACGCGGCGCGGGAGCTGGCAGACCACGCTGATGATGTCGCGGTCCGCCGTGAGACGCGGACCGAAAGCCTCGAGACCGCGGACCGAAAAGCCTCGGGGAATATTTGGACCGCGAAGAGGCCGCGGTCCTGCGCTCCAAAACGGCGCGGTCCGCGCGAGCTGGTGACGTCCTGTCACGTGATGCGGGGACCGCGGTCCAAATTATCGTTTTGGTCCGCCGTGTGGATCGGCCTTAAACTGGCGCAATCATTCATGTTAACAAGTATAAAATCGCACTCACTGATCAAGTCAAAATGAGAAGTTTGGCGTTCCGGAGCCCATCCGGGTTCCTTGTTTACAATAACGCGGGCAAAATGCCGTCGTCAATTTAAATGCAAGATGTGGCGCTATGACTTCTAGCATACTGCAGTCCCGTTGCCATCAGTCCGGTTTACAGTATCGGGTGTCGTTTGTTTGAATGATCTGTGACTCGAGGAAAAGTCGAGAGGTCTAATTTCTTTCTTGTTCCATGATAGCAGCGTCGCCTCAACTGATGTCGTGATTATGCTGGCACGTATGCTCTGCTAGCGCATTAGTTCTATTTTGTTTTGCTAGGCCACGTATGCTCCTTCATTATTTCTTGAAAATTTGTCCGTTTCGCCGATATACATGCAATTGCCATCAGCGCAAGAGAATTAGTATACGACTCCCAGGAACTAATCACATCCGAACTTGTCCTCCACCTTCAGAAGCTTGTTGCGGAGCTTGCGTGCAAGCACGTCCGCTACACGTATATCGTATTTTGAAAATAAAGCGACAAAGTGCCTCGCCGACTCCTTGAAAGTAAGGAACAGGACTGTACGGGAAAAAGACTTTATTGAAACAAGTTCTGCAGAAGGCGAGAGCCGGGTTACGGCTCCGCTTTGACGGGGCGTGGCGTCGCGCCTTCTTTTGCGACCGCACTCTTCCCTAGCCGATTTTTACAGGGCCCGTGCCTTACGAGCGCAGCGAAGACCTGCTGGATGGTCCATGGCGGGTTTGTCTTGCTTGTATATTAGATAGCTCTCCGGAGTTCCGCTGGATGCTTTTCGAAGCTCGCACCGTCTGGGTCGGCGTCACAGTCTCACTTAATGTGCCACCGGTTGGCCGGTCCTTTCCCAAACGCACTGCACTGATCACTCGGCTACTCGTCCGAGTACATTCGATGTGACGCCACCGGCGACGTTGTCGACGCCGCTTGGAGTCTTTTGATATGTATCGCCGCCTCGCGGCCCAGCGCCCGGTGGGGCGGCGGGTACGCTCGTTTTTGCCCAGCCCTAGGGTATTCAGGTTTTCGCCGTAGCCGCTGGCTCTGTCCGTGGTTTCCGTCCACCTCTCCCACTCGGGACGAGTAGCCATGTTGGAAGCGCGGTGTGTCATAGTGCGGGTTCCCTGTGCGCCGTCTATTTGTGGTTCGGTGCGTACGGCGAGCAGTCGCCCGCGTGCCCCGGGATCCATCTGACCTCCACTTGTCTTCCGTCTCGAACTCCCGAGCTTTCGATGATACGTACCGCCTTGCTCCTCACTCGACCTCTCGCCCATTGCGGACGGCTTCTTCCGAGTTCGCTCAGGATCGTTTCGCAACCTCCCTTGGACATCGCCAGGGCTATGGCGATCTCCTACGCCTCGGTGGCGTTCTCGCACTTAGCGCTCGCCGACGTGGAATCCAGTCCCGTGCTTGCATTCACCGTCACCAACGCGTATCTTCATTGCCCGTACTCCTTCGTGTCCACGTACCTTGTCCGCAGGTGCCCGCCCTACTGTGCAACGAGAAACGTGGCTCTCGCGCGTCATCTCTCTTGGTTGTGCTCCAGGTGCACGTTCGTCGGGACGGGGCTCGCCCGCACGCATTCCCGCACCCTCTCGTCGAAGTTCGCGCAAGTGTCTTTCTTTGACCCGGTAACCGTAGTCACGGGTCTCGAGTATGCTTCTAGCCGTGTCGCTCTCGCTGCGCTTCCAGTTGCGCCTCGATGATCTCGTCCACCGTGTTGAACGAAGGGAATGGGGGAGCGGATGGCGCCCGTCTTGCTGGCGATGTCGTTAGGTCATAAAATCTGTTTTTCGATTCTTTCTACAAAAGTCCCAGGGTATCGGCCGACAGCCGTCGTGGGCAGTCGTTAATTCTAGATATCTCTTTTGATCAGGGCAAAGGCGTTTGGCTCGGGTTATCAGTGCCCAGACGACAGACCTCCTGTGGGCAATTGGGTGGCAACAGCTGTACTGCATGTAGCGTCTTGGGGTAAACGGGGAAGGAGATGGCAGCCGTTAGAGCGATGAGTACAGACACCAAGGAACGGAGGCGCTTCTCTGGTTCACACGTAAACTGCATGTGAGGCTCAACCTAATTTGGGGCTTGCAAGAACCGCGGCTCGTCATCCTTAGGGAGGACGCGAAAACAGTCATCAACATACCATATGATGACCTTTGGAGCGGGCCTAAAAACGTCCCGAACTTCCTGCTCGACCGCTTAAATAACAATGTTGGACGCAAGTGACCGATGTAGATGGGTCTATAGCTGTTCCGTGGGTTTGTTTGTACATTTTGCACCCGTAGTAAAAATATGTTTTACTGAAACAAAAGAGAAGCATCTCACACAGTTGAGGCACGTCGAAGGGGGCCCGGTCTGTGAGTTCGGCGCCCGATTACAGGGCTTCCATGCAGATTTTCACTGCAAGGTGCACTGGTATGCTAGTGGACAATGCGGTTACATCGACAGACAAAATAACCTCGTCTTCGCGCAAAGCGTTTTCTACGTTTTCTATTTTACGTTTTCTACGAAATCAGCTGAATTGGCAGTGTTCGTCGTTGTCCTGCCGGCTAGCGGGGTCAACACTGGGTGTAGATAGCGGGTAGAGCGGAGACCTGGTGAAGGTCACCATGAGCCTCAAGGGAACGCAAGGATTGTGCGTCCGTGGAAGGCCATAATTGGCGGGAGCAGATAATTTCGTACACAACAAGCGGTAATACAAACTTTTGTGTTGCGGAGGAACCAATGGAAGCAACCTTGAAAGCACGTTTTGAAGCTGAATCTGCAGACTGCTGGTTTGGATCCTTTGCAAGCGGGTCGTAGGTACCTGCATCACTCAACACTTATTCTTATCCCGATTCAGTGTTCTTATCCGCTTTCGCACATATTTATTTGTTTGGTCATGTGCTCAGTCGTGCTTTGATAAACCACTCGCACAGTTCCCGCAGTCCACGAAGTCTGGCACGGCCGCAAAGAAAGTGGTGATCCAGCGCTGTGGTGACGCCCTCAGTTTCTACACTGGACACCCGGGTTCCATTTTCCAATGCAATGTGATGTACCCAATTTTATTTTAGGCATTGAGGAGACTTTTTCTACGATAGGTGATGACCACCGCTTGTCACTGAGCTCGACTGCGCTGAGCCTCTTTAAGGACACAGGTAGACGTCGCAGGCGCTCTCTCAGTCCTAATATTATCAAGAAGAATGCTTAGTACACTCACATTTGTCAAGCAAGGGCTGCCCACATGCGCGAATTAGGAACAGACACACACTCATCTGCCATTTACAACGCGTCGCTACGTGGTCATTGATCACTGTAGGCCGGGCAGCGTCAAGTGCATCTCACACGGTTGAAGTCTTTCGGAACTATTAGGTACTGTTTTTCCGGGACTTTACGGGGCGGCGGGTGTGGAATTTTTTACGACCACATTCGTTTTGTATAAAAGTTGAAGCCCCTGAACAGGGTCGTTTCCGTTTTATGTAACGTGCACGTACGAGCAGGGGTGTAAATGTTCGTCTTGAAAATAAAAATTCACGGGCATTCTGTCCTGCGGTGCTGGATCAACAGGGGGGTTAAAATTATTGTCAGTTATTACCACTCTCAGAGTGACCTTCACATCTATGTTGTACCAGTGCACTTATAGCAATTGCCAAGCTGTGGCGCGCGCTCTAGAGGAGTGCCTCGTGCTATCAACCACCTCGCGCTTCATAGGCACACGAACCTCCTGGGTATTTTGTGTGACGGCACGAGGATTGTGCGGTACCCTGAGTGTAAAAATGTGTAAAGTGTAAAGCTTCAGTGTAAAATTGTTGTGTATGTTGTGTTCTTGTTTTTCTTTCGTGTCCTTCGAAGACAGAATAGAAGGGCATTTTAATTCGTGTTTGCTTGACCTCCGCTGTTGGTAGGTGTCTTTTTGATGGTAAGTATCACGGTGTTAAACTATATTGCCGAACGTAACCACGTACTTAATACACTACGGCCTGTACCAGAAGCGCAAAATACCGAAATTCACAGCGAATCCCAGGAATGCGATAATATATAAAACCACACGGTTGTGCACAAGGGATACAGAACAAAAAGGAGTGGAAAATAGCCTAGCAGATATGCAACTGGCTTTTTAGCGTGTCAGACATACTTAACATTGTTCCTCCGCTTGATCTCAGATAATAAATCAATAAAACCATGATAATAAATCATTTTAATGCAATTTAAATATTGTTTCATAATACTCGGCTGATAAGAATAGAATTTTATTCGGGAAAATCTTAAACGCCTTTGCGAGGAAAAACATAGTCTATAACCAAATCTTCGCGTTTTCACCACAAAACCTTTTGCTTCAAGGCAATCGCATTTGGGAACGCCCCCATTTCTTATGTAAAGGGAGTGCTTTAAAACGGGCTAACAAGTTATATATAATTACTACAGCAATGCGCTCGACCTCTCGCGTAGTTACTAATGGCGGCCTGCGCGCGAGGGGCAAAATTTCGACCCCGAAGTCTCGCGGAATAAGCTGACAATGCCATGCTACACGGCGAACTCCACGGAGATAAGCTCGAGGAGCTTGCCTCCATGGATTAATCCTTGGTAAGCCTCATCGAGCTTCCCTGCCAAGGGATTCACCTAACCGGATATAAGCAGGCATGCAAACACGACGACTCAACAGGAAGTAGCGAGCCCTGTTTAGCCCCAGCTGTTCCAGAAGGTCTCCCGGTAAGAGGCGAGCGTGGACGCGGCAAACATCTATTGCTGGAAAAAGTAGTCTGGTTGCTATAGCTTCAAATCAGGCACATATCTACGCGGAAAATGGACAACAGGCTTACTAACAAAGTAGTCTGAACACACGCACGACCTTCCTCTTTTCTTTTGGGCATGTGTCAAATAAATATCTCATGTTCGATGGGACTGTTCGACGGGTTCTGGACTCTGGTCTTTTCGCAAAATCTATCTAGCGTAGATAGCCGGTGAACTCGGTGACTTTCCACGCGGGCGGACGGCGCAGGGACTACTTCCACACTTTTACCGGCGGAGCTATTTTGGTCGAGATTTCCACGGCACGAAATGTGGTAACGCGGTCACCGCGAGGTGGAGAGGGCACAACATAGGGCACAACTTAGGCAAGCGCCAAGCACACATACAAGAAGTTTAAGGAATGCATAAACGAAACGCTCATACAGTAAAGGTTTTCTAAATTACTGAACCTGGTGACAATGTTTACACCTGTCAACATTGCAGTGCAAACAGAAAACATTAAGCACATTTGAGGCAAAACATCGATCCCTTTGTTAGTGCTTTTAAAACAGCTGCGGTGAGTACAGAATCAGACGGTTTAGCCCGTACTCACCGCAGCTGTTTTTTGAAGCACAGAAAGACCAGGTAATATAGGAAACCTATATACGACCTCTGGAAGACATATGTAAGCGGTCCACGGTCAGGACAACCTTCAACAAGGAAAGCGAAAAATTTCCGATCCGAAAGAGAGTAAGACAGGGAGATGCGATCTCTCCAAAGGTATTAACAGCATGTCTGAAAGGGTACTTAGAAAGCGTAACTGGGAAGACATAGGATTAAAGATAAACGGGGAATACATGAGCCATTTGATGTTTGTGGATGACGTAGTGTTGCTGAGTGAGACAGCAGAACGCATGGAAACAAAGCTTGACGAACAACAATCAGAAGTCACGCCCGTGGGGCTAAATATAAATATGAATAAATCTGAATAAATGAGGAATAACCATGCCAAGAATGTCTTCTTCAGCTTAGCAAACGAAACGCTAGAAGAAGTAGAAGAATATAACCACTTCGGGCAGGTTGTCAGTACAGTCCCCAACCACGAGAGAGACATATGGCGAACAATATGTATCAGCAAGGAAGCACTGGGGCAGCTATCCCTAATAATGAAAAGGAAACTACTTCTGTCACTCAAACGAAAAATCTCCGACCGGTGCATACTGCATTAGACAACATACAGAGCTGAAACGTGGCGCCTTACTGAACAACTAGAAAGCAAACTTATGTAGGCTCAACGGGCCATGGAACGATTAAAGTTAGAAATTACACTCAGGGACAAGAAACGAGCTTTCTGGATCAGAGAACAAACTAGCAGAAACAGAAAACAAACTTACTTTTGCCGCCAAGGATGGCAAGCACCTGTTCAACGACAGTGCATCAATATTGTTCACATGCGTGTCACGTAAAAAGCAGGGTGTAAAGACACATTACGCTTGTGGTTAAGTCAAACGAATACACGTGCCATATGCCGCCACTAGTTTTTTGAGCTAGCGGAAAGGTTTGAAAAAAGCAAGCAAAGATACCATGTTTCGCAGACGGCTTCGTTGGCTCGATGAAATGTCCTGTCAGATCCACTTTTCCACGTCTACTGATAGGAAATTTCAAAGCTTAGATAAGTACATCAATAGTTCCCCATGTACATTCAGATAACTCTTAGAAAGTGTCCGCCACAACCATACACTAGAACATGTGTTGACTCAATGTTAATGTTTGCTCACATGAAATAGCTCACAACGGAATCTATTCTAACGCCTGCATGGTGCGTTCAATGCTATGCCCCAAACTGCTGCCTTCATGCCTCGCAGGGACGCATAGGCGTGGTTGTAGCGCCTTTCTGGGGTGTTTGCCGGTGGATGTCCTGTCACTGGAGTAAAGAGCCATAGCATAAGTGGGTACCAACTTTTCCTTGCAAAAGCAAAATATCTTCATTTGTAAAGCTCTACTCCGGTTAGTCGACACATTTGTAACAGGTTCAGGTAAAATTATTTGCCTCCATACGCATAACTGAAAATATAATTTCAGACACCACTGCACCGAAGAAGCTGAAATCAATTGAGCAGATATGTCAACAAGCGCAAGCCAGAAATTTGTAAAAACGAAATGCGTTTTTACGACATGAAGCAAATAAAACCAACCGAAAGCTTACATGCTTTCAGTGCGAGCGCATTGTGGCGAACAAATCAGGTGTATCAGTAGCGATCATAAAATGGCAGGCATTATTTTGATTGGCTAGTCCAACTTAAAGCGTAAGCAGAAACTGGAGCCCTCATTGATGTCGCAGGCAAATAGCATATGTAAATCGGCTGTGAGCTTTTGACGGCAGCTGTCATTGTCACTGGCCAATCTTCTGGAATTGGCTAGCCAGGGAATCTCTTTGAAATTCCATAGTGAGAAGATAGAAATTTTATTTTTGGCGGTTTGAAGGATCCAGCACACCTAACATGCGCTCTAGGCATAACGTTACGTCATGAAAAGGCTTGTATCTCTGTGAATTCAAGCCTTGTATCCACGTGAACGTGGCCTACAAATTTTCCGCCGTGCTACTCCGAAGCCACATCTATAATACCTGTCTGCGCACAAGAACAAACCTCGGCCGAAATATCTTTACCCTCAAAACTGCTGAACGGCCACACACACATATTGCCAGGAAGAATGGAAGAGTCTGTCACATTGTTATGGTTTGGTAAGATAAGTCTGTGAATTTATGGCCTGGAGTGGTCGTAGTTATACACAACACAATATGATTGTGAGGACCGATTTGCATGTCAGGCGAGTATTTCATTAGATCGCCAGCAAATCCCCATCATCAAGCACTGGTGTCAAGCTTCCTGTGCTTTGAGAATATGTTACCATAGTGGTTTTGTTTGGTGGACATCCCGCTCGAATAAAAGGCTGCCCCGAATCGCCGCCTTTCAATATACATGGTGGGAAAACAGGAGACTGAAATTTAAGGCGGTGCCAAGTGTCGGCAACAAACATGGAATCGTCCTGGCTTTATGATTGACTATTTTTTTAACCTTTGAAACACATACGGGTAGGAGGAGGAAGACGATGTTAAGCGGTAACGCCAAATGATTCACTCTAGTGAAGCTTTCAGGAACATCAGAAGACCAGCAGGTGATACGGGAGGCTCAGCGCCTTCATCACGTAAAGCCTACATAGTGCCATAAAAAACTGAACATGTTATAAAACAGCGCTTGAGGAGACCACGGATGTGGAAGTGCGGCAATCATCTGGGTAAAGAAAATGTGTCAGAACCAAGTGGAGCCCCAGTAGCTTGGCCTCACGTGTTTGAATGCATCTGCCAGAGCAAACACCTACCGGCACTGCCAACGATTGAGCAATGGTCAAGATTACTTGGGCCGTGCCAACAGGAGTTTACAGAGGTCAGACAAAAGAATGCAACAAGGACCGTATGCCCTTTTTTCTGTTTCCTTTTTCTTCTGCACCGTTCTTCATATTTGAAAAATATAAGAAACACCTGAAATACATATAGCGCTCACCTAGCAAGAACTCTGCATCGGCGACCAGCTGCCCCAAATAGAAGTGCTGCCTGAGCGATGACTGCCCCCATACAAACGCATCATGGCCCGAACCAGGCCATTGCGGATCAATGTTTAGAATCCGCGTGGATGCGTCACCGACATTCAAAAAGAGATGGCAATGATAAAAAAATGGGCTCCAATCCACGCTGTGCAGGTGATTGGAAAGCAAAGCATTAAACGACAACCCCAACCATTGCCCGTCCGACGTCACCTCAATTCGCACACGTGGCTCTACAGAGAGTTCCCGTCTGCGTCGTCATGGTCTTCGGCGCGGCAGAGTTATTGCACTCCGGCCGCCACAGAGTTCCTCCTTCCACCTCCCCCCGCCCGTTGAGGCGGAGGCGTTGTTTTCGCACGTGACGTTTTTGGTTGGTGTAGCTTAGAAGCTCTGGGTGGGTCGGAGGTAGGCCGGTAAGCGGGCTTGACTCGGTTGCGGCGACAAGGTCTTGACGGCCGTTAATGTCGAGGGTGACAGTCTTAGGTGGCCGCTGCCGCACAAAAAACGTGCTTAGACTTGCTCTTTCTGCTCTCTCTCCCGCGATGCGGGGTCAGTGTGGGAGGTCGAGCCCCAGCTCATCTGTTTCTCCATCCTTGCATCATGAGTGCAAGCCGCATTAATTCTGTAGTTGTAGCCGTGTACCAGTCCTGCTTAGTTAGCGAACATTTCCTAGCCCTGTAAATTATTAATTCTTCGGAACAAGGCTTATGATCGGCAGTGGCTGAAAAAAAAGCGATTTCTTGGCGTGTAAAGCACCAGTGGATTCAACATCGGCAGTTTTTTTACACCAAGTGTCTTGAACCCTAGTCTCGGTATGCATCTCGGCGTGCGGTCACACGGGGTACCCGGCTAGGAATTGTCCGGTAATGGAATGCACCTTTGCACTCAAAGACCGATTGAGAGAGAGGGGTCGGCACGGCACGGCAGCTTCTGAGCCTCAGGAAAAGGTGGAGAGAGCATGTCGATGGCGTTCGGCGTTGTATTAAAGGCGCGGAGACGGCGCGGCACTGAAGGCATAGAAAGCAACACAGCTGCTAGGACTGCTTATATGCAAATCACGTGGACACCGCCGGCTGGAAAGAGGCAGATATTTTGTGCACTTCATTGCAGGGAGCACTTGCGTTTTCATTCGTAAACGTGTGACCCAATGAAGCCAAAGCAACTTCGCTGGGTAACCTGGCACCACATCAGAGGTTCTGCCCGCCATTTCCTTAATGAGGAAGGTGGCGGAAAGGTTGTGACAGTTACGATACTAAGCGATTGTTGTCGGGCAGCCAAAATATCAATCTTAACCCGTCCGCTAAGGCAGTTTAAAGCAGCGCAGGTGTTTGGCTATTTTAGCGGAGCGGGCTGCAGTGATTTTCGGCCCGTACCAAATTTCAAAACGAATTTTTCCTGCGGTACCCGCCTAATCAGGCATTTGCTGTATGATGCACGTAAAGATATATTGAACATTCGTATCTTTCTTAAGGACATAACAAAACATCAGCAGATCTAAAACATGAAAATTCATCATGTCGTAGCCCTAATAGCGGAATCAATTTCTTTGAAGTACTATTGCACGCGCTAACACCGTCGCGAAGAGACGCCACAGCAGCGAAACGCTGGTGGCTTGTGGCAATCGATAAAATGATTCTTAAACCTGTTTGTGTTCACTCCGCTCTCCATGAATGACGTTTTTGGGAAACAAAAGAAATAAAGCATTCGCCTTGTGTTTTTGTCTCAAAACTAAACTGCATACAACTCCGTCGTTCGCTTTTCTCATACTCCTCGAGGGTAAATAACGATCCTGAAGAGTCTGCGATCAAGACACGGCGGCTTCTTCTGCGCTCGTCTCCACGGGCATCTTGAGAGCAGTTCGCCGCTGCCTTGGTATTTCGCTTTCCGCATGGCTCGAGGGAATCTGCTTGGAGATTGCGGAATTCGGAAGGGCAAAGTGAGATGGCCTGACAGCGCTGGATATTGCGCTTGATAGATGGTGGGTAAATACATCGACCCGATTTGTCCTAGACAAAAAAGAGTAGTATGCCCGATATAACCACTTTTATTTGCACAAGGACTGATTCATTCTGTGCTCGCAAGGAATTTTGTTTGTCGAGTAAGCACATGACCAAGTAAAAAAGCGTATTACGGTTCATGGCACTACTACTTTAAAGAGGGGATGAAAAGCATGCCCTTATTATTCTTTCTATACAGTGGTTAAGCGTCTCATTTGCTGTGGCAGATTTATTACCAGCGGAGCTGTTTTGCACCCGCATGTTCGGCGCTCGCGTGGACTGTTCCAGCATGATTGGCACTGTTGTCGATACAATTGGACGTTTCTTGCCAGAACTGTGTGCCAACCTAACAGCTGTCAAACGAAGCGCCACGGCATTCTATTCGATTCACCGACGCTTCGGCGTGCAATAACTGTTGGCGGTATTTTAATCTCTGTGTTTTTTGTTGCTTTGAGTGCAGAACACGTACTCTTCAAATGAGGTTGTTTAAAAAAAACTGTTGTTTTCGTGTGCTACGTGACACCAGCAAACTTACCGTCAACAGCCTAGATGTGTTGGGATGCGGCATACCGCACAATCTCTGAACGTACTGCTAGGCGATTGCTGATGCGGCAAAAACTATTCTTCAGGCCATGCGTTTCATGCTTCTAGTGGATGTATGTTATATGTGCAGGGCGCAAGAGCGACCTCGACAGACACATATTACATTTTTAAACACGGTAGTCTTTTTTCAGGTACTAAACGCGAAAAGTCCGGCAGCGGCATGATGTGCAGGCACTATAGTGTCTTCCGCTTCATTTTGCAGATTGCCGCCAGTCTGGTAAACCACTATCTTCACTTGCATGCCCGTTACAAAAGCAATGTTTGCAACGCGCCCTTCAAGCAGCATGACGGACCCTTCCATAAGAGCACGTTCGCCAAATGATCTTATCTTCGGGACGTGTCCGCTGCCACGTGGTGCTCGCCCACCTCTGGTCCATTTTAACCAGGCCAAATTGCACACGGCGTGGGAAGGCAGCAACACCTACCTGGGGGCAAACGGAACTAAAAGCATCGTCACCGACGCTGCCATTCAGTGGGTTCCTCAGCGGCACGATGTGCAGGCGCTACGGTGTCCTCTGCTTCATTTTGCCGATTACCGCCAGTCTGGTAAACCTCTATTGGGTGTGTTCAGATAAGGGCAGCCAAAGTGGTGTCATGACCATTTTTTTGCTTCCAACGAAACTCTCAGGCTGCATATAATATTGTGTCCTCACCAAGGACCTTACAGCACCTTAG
Source organism: Haemaphysalis longicornis (assembly GCA_013339765.2). Lineage (NCBI taxonomy): Eukaryota > Metazoa > Arthropoda > Arachnida > Ixodida > Ixodidae > Haemaphysalis > Haemaphysalis longicornis. The sequence goes on along the minus strand of JABSTR010001488.1, from coordinate 1,594 downwards.
CGAGAAACACCATAGTTGGTGGCCCGTAAAACAGAAAGGATAATTTTATGAATATTCATATTCCCTACACCAAATATTTGCAAACGTTCCTATTGAATTCAGTGAAATTGACTTCTTCGTAATTATATTTCTTCAGAAAATATTTCCCAAAATTTGTCGGAAAAGCAATGTCATTCAGAAATGCCACTTTGAAATTTTGTTTTTTACACATCGGTTCAATATCCAAGCTCTCAATTTTTTTGCCTAGTTTGCCAATGGAGGGTGAACATTTTGTACACTTCTCATAACTTTAGAAAAGAATCTTTTCAAAATACTGCTATGACATTTACGCAGGAAAAAAAAATATCTGAAAAAGAGCCAACTTTCGACGTCATTTAAAGAAAATCATGTCTCAATTTTCTAGATTGTGGGCGTCGACTTGTTTTTCCAAATTGTGCCTCAATGATTGAATATTCTGAATCAGTAAATATGTATTGCATTATTTTTGTTTTAACTTGGGAAAATGAATTAATATCCGACACAAGTTTTCGTCCGATTGTTATAAGAATGGCAGCGTGCAAAAAACACGAACAATAAATGGGACTGCTCTGACAACTATTAAAAATATAACATGAATAAAAAAGAAAACTGGTCTGTGTAGTCATGATTAGCAATATTTCAAATTCATAAACCATATATTCTGGGTATGCGTGCTGACTCAACAGTTCCCATAACTAAAATTCTCTACGGCAATAATGTCAGAGACCCATATTTTACATTTCTTATCTTGCTTAATCACACATAATATAAAGTTAGCCATAAAGACATAACAAGCAAGTAACCACGCTGCAGATAGTGAGGTGCGGCAGGCAGTCGTCGCAGTCAGGGTGTATTTTCGTTTTGTCTGCTGCCTGTTAAGTTCTAATTTGAAAGACAAGTTTTTTTAATTATCGACCATTCAGGCTGCCGACATTTATAAAATATTTCGCTTTTTTAAATCTTGATTTGTGTCCTCCAAAAGTGGTGAAAGAAAGACAAACTTTTATACAACTATAAAACTTTTTACTTTTACATCTGTAGGATCCTTAAATGTTAAAAAAAGGTGCAGCTTGCTCTTATAAAAGTTCTAGAAAGTGTCCACAAGCTTTGGTCATAACCGTGGCTGCCATTCTGAGTCCGCGTTGCGTGCTGTGTACATGAAATTTCCTTCATGTGATTTCACACTCTTCCACATGTGAGAAGACTGGATGCCAGGTACCGGCTTGACATTCTTCCAGTCCTCGTTCTTCATCTCTTCGAATGTGTCAAGTTCGCTGTCGTCCATATGCATCATGACGACATTTTTCACTTTTCTGCAAGCGTGTCCACGAACTTCTTTGCGCTTTCTATGGCTTCATCGGCCGCTGAACGCAAATTCTGCGCCGTAGCTTGGTGCTTCACAAGGCCACCCACGCCGTCACACGAAATTTTGCCATATCCAGTTGCGGAGAATATCCACTTCGTCTCTCTACATTCACTCTTCTGCATCTCGTGGAACTAGTATTTGTTTTTAAAATGTGCGGAAGCACCATCACTTGCATACGTAAGCATAGTGTGTATTGTTGCGTTGTCTTCC
>JABSTR010001487.1:0-34591 GCA_013339765.2 Haemaphysalis longicornis | reverse complement strand
CTCCCCTCATATATACACACGTTTTGAAACCATTTGATGAATATAAAATATGCATTAAGCAATTAGTTAGTAACTTTAGTCCGAGATGTCAATGTTAATATAGCAAAACCTAATAGCGCAATACGGGCATAGAAAGACTTTTATAGCAGATTCAGGCGTCGTCACATAACTTTGCCGATATTTGTGCGTAGACAAATTTCCTGATTGGTCGAGAGGAGAACGCTGCAAAATTTCTAAATGCCAAGGACCCCAAAGATATCATGTTTGGTCCCACCGTCGAATCCGCCTTAACTGACCCGCTAATTCATTTAATCCAAATAAATCAACACACCAGTCACTATATCACATTAGCTCATTCACTCAACTAATTCACCCCAGTCTATCCGCTAACCCACACTAATCGACTTCAATCCATCCGCCTCGTAAGTTTAAGGGGTCCTGAAATGCCTTCCGGCCGATGCATGGATGTACATGTAACTATAAAGCATGTATAGCAATCTCTCCTGCAAGAATTTTGTTAAAGCGATGAGTATTAGCTGAGAAATCGTAAATCAAAAACCGCGAATTATCGTCGCGCCGTATTTCCTCCTCCTTTCAACTGTTTTCTTCCGCTGTTGGCCTCCCCTCCCATGATGCTCCGTTCCTCAGCGGTGACGTACTTCCGCTATTGCGCTCCCACAGACTGCCGTCTGCTACGGGCCAGCTCTTTCGGCTTTTTCATCTCTGTAGACACCATGGACACAGCAGGCTGGAAAAGCGAACGAATGACCTGGCCGCATGTGTGCGGCCTGGCCTTGCCCTTTCGCGGTGTACGTAGCTGCGGGCATGCTGTTGGTATCGGCGGCGAACTCGCAGCCGCGTGGGGAGAATCGTGCGCCCTCGTTCCCTTTGGTGCACCGCGCACTGTTTTATCCAAAAAGCGCGGTCTCAGATGTGGCCCCGCTGGTGCCGGGTGTTTTATTTTGCGGTGGTTGTAATTCCTACTACCGGCGGCATGTGAAAAAAGACATTTTCAACCGACACAGAACCCGTGCACAAAACGCGCCGGATCGGATCGCTTTATCAGCGGCGATGAACGTGAAGGCGAAGAGCAAACCAACGCTGCACTCGATCAGCGAGACCCCGTGTTCTGACAAGCTGCACCCATGTGTTGCATTCAACACTGACGGGAAAGCGTTTGTTTGCACTTGTTTGGATAGTCGTAAAATGTCCAAACACTCCGGCACTCCGCTAGCAGATCAGCCGGCGAGACATTTCGGAAAACATTTGACAGATGGCGCCGTATGCATTAGTGTGTCGCTACGCAAAACTGATGAGACGCTCTACTAAAACTCCCATCGCGGTGTCACGTAGCGGGACGCAAAAATTAGCGTTTAGCGTATGCAAAGGCCACAAACGCTGTACTAAAACTCTATTAGCAGCAAAATAGCGTGCGTATGTGAAACCGCTTGCGTTTACAAAGCTGCACGCCGAGCGCGTACGTTTCAAACCTAGTGACATCGTTTAAATACACTGGCAAGCACAGTGTAACGTAGTCAGATATCAACCGTATGCTCAGGCGACAAGCAAGAGCTTGTTTTATGTGGGGCGGAGATTGCGCATAAAGGCCCGTTCGCACTTGCGACGAAAGCGAGTGAGAGCGGCAGGAATTCCGTCGCTTTGTCGCGCGACGATCGTTTTTTGCGAATGGTCGGGACAAATTTGGGTTGCGCGACAGAATTCCCGTCGCTTTCGCTCGCTTTCGTCGCAAGCGGGAATGGAAAGTTTCTGCCGCTGCCGTCTGCTACGCAGCTCGGAGGTAACCGCGCGATCTGCTCGGGCCGGATAAACGCGCACACTCCCGCACGGCAGCGCCCCAAGCGGCAGACGGCCGCGTACATCGCTCCCGGCGCCCGCCTGGAGCCCGCCCTCGGCACACTAGCCAGTATATTTCAGGCACTATAATGGAGGAAAATTTTTTGCTTCCGATGAACCTAGTTCTTTGCCCCTGTGTTTTTAAATACGTGAAGTGGTTAGCACGTCGTCCTCACGCAGCTCTGTATCGTCGTAGCATCGCTGATTGTCCGAACGAAGCTTGCAGCTAAGCCAATGCAGCGACCGAAGCTGTGTGTGTGTGTGTGTGTGCATGTCGCCTCCGGTGTGTTGTGGACGCGTTCGTTTCGCGATGAAATGCGACATTGTACTTCTGCGGGTGGATAGTGCTTCCCATGGTCTGGATTATCTTTCTCGAACGACGTACCACTCAACCTCGCATGGGGTATGTGCAGTGTGCCTGGCTAAAAGCCTTCTCGCTGCGCGCCAGAGTTGTGACTTGCTGCTCGTCCCCGCAAACCGGGTGTGAGGTGAGTGCCGTATTTACGACGGGCAGGAGGAGGCAACTCATCGTCTGTCAATCGCGGTTCAGACTTGCAACGCATGTTGTGACGTTGCGTTCGTTCGAAACGCATCTCTGGATTGTTTGGAAGTTGAATAAAATGTACGCGTCAAACCCGGGCATTCGTCTCGGCGTTCTCTGCGATTGCACCAAAGAAGTGCCACGGGACTTTCTTTATGGTACGTACTCACGTAAGATAAAATCCACGTCGTGTTATGGCCGTGTTGCATTCAATACAAACGGTTAAGCGTTTGTTTACACTTGTTTCGTTTGTCGTAAAATGTCAAAGCACTCCGGCACTCCGCTGGCAGATCAGCCGGCGAGCCGACGCTGAGCAGACGACTCATCTCTTTGCCGGAAGTGCGTGAAAAAGCCGCCCAATAGCAGGATGTCTAGCTCATGACGAACATCTGGGAATCGATGATGTAGACATGTGAAGATGGCGGCGTCCAAAAACACGAAGGAAAGGGTGAGAAAAAGCGACAAACTTTCAACAACAAATGTGAGCTTTCCGCTGCGCGTAAAAGAGTACTACTTGGCACAGGTGACGTTGGCGACCCAATCTAGCGATTGCGCTAGTTCATTTAGTGTGCTAAAAATGCCTTTCAGTGCCCCTATAAGGTTGAGCAGATTCAAGATAACATGAAAAATCTATCAAATATACTTTAAAAGTGGAAATTAGGATTCCCCATTTTTTATATCTCATGTTCTCTAGAGCAGTAACCAAAGGACACAACGGCACTGTATACAAGAAAAAGTGACGTTAATTTTGAGAACTGCGAGTGTTTGTGTCTCAGTGCTGTTGTATATAACTGCCCATTCAAACTATAAGTGGAAGATATGGATTTATTGTTGATGGTGTCCCTGAAGGCCTTCACAAGCGGCAGTATGCCTGCGAATTAACAACACATTGAAATCTTTACACGATTTTAAACACCATGTAGATAGAAACCTTGAAGAATATTCCATGATATGTTGCCTCCAATATGCGTTATAACTTAAGTTATGCTAAATGTAAAAGATAATTGGAGAGATGGGCAGTACCTAAAGCAAAGTGATTGTATATACGGACAACTTTACATTAAATTGAGGGCAATACCGTAATTACCCGATTCTCTAACGCGCGCACCGATTTTCCTGCAAAAAAAAAAAAAAACTAAAAAAACTTGCACGCACCTTCGATTGTAATGAGCACGGAACTTTGTGAGCAAGAAAAACGAATGCGAGAGGAACGGGCGATTTATTTTCCGAAGTATCTCACTCATCTCACTCCTCGCCGCTCTCCGCACCACAACATCTTGTCCTCATGGCCGTCAAGCGCGTTCGCGACTTCTGAACGAACGTTCAACCATGTCGATGGGATCGTGGCCCAACCCTCGCACGCCCATCCCGCGAGCTTCTCCAGAGGCGCACGGTTCAGCCGACCGCTCGTTTTAAACGCGTGAGAGCCGCTTCTGCCATTGCTGTTATCAAGCGCGCAAGTGGAACGATTTGACGATTTGTGTGAACGCCGATAGAAAAGCTTAGGCGCCTATGCTTCCTGCGTCCAAAAAATCGTTGCTAAAAGTAGCTTTGGCGCCATCTTGAGATGGCGATGGCGATGGGTGGGAAAAAATTTCCTCTGTTTCGGCAGTTTCGGTTTCGTATCCCATTCTAACGCGCATGCGATTTTTCGACCTATTTTTCCGGAAAAAAAGTGCGCGTTAGAATCGGGTAATTACGGTAATTAGAAGAGAACATGATGGGCCTGGGGACTGCAGACTACGCAAAATATTTCATGGTTCTGTCTGGCGAGTGGCAAAAATATCTTCAGACGCAAGGTAGGGTACCGAAATGGAAAACTAGAAATCGCATTTTTGAGGCCCCGGAACCGGTTCGAACGGTCCTTCGATTCGTCCCGGTTCGGGTTCAATTTCAAAATGGCGGAAAAAATACGGTTCCGGTTCAGTTCCGGTTCCGGGCGAAAATTCGGGTTCGGTTCCGGTTTTCGGTTCGGTTCCGGTTCCGGTTCGACACCCTGGGCGCAATCATGTCGGCAACATGTTGCGACAAAGCCGCGTCGGACGCTTTGCTCTCAGCGCATTTCAAAACTTCGGCGGCTGCCTGCAAGGCTCGTCTCCACGCTCTTCAAGGACACCGAGGCCCCGTCGATCGCAACGGAGTCCTCCTCTCTCCCCTCTCTCGGACTCAACGTGCCCGAGGCTATGAACGGCTTACGAACTCTGGAAAGAGTGTTGTGTGTGTCTGTGATGTTCGCGGCGTGTTCCCACTTGTTGCGTTTGACCGTTATCGCTTTTGGGTATAAATAGAGCTGCCCAAGCGTTGTAAACCATTCCTGTTAGAGCAGCGAATCGATGTTGTTGCTGTGCTCGAGTCCTGTATTGTAACCTCGCCCGTCGGGGCATTGTTCTTTGGCTTCGGCTCACCTCTCGCTATGAAGTCTTTACTTGCAATAGCCTAGTTTTCAATGTTGATGCACATTTTCTACCTACGTTTTCTCCTGAGGGTGTTTTTAGCCAATAAAATCTTGGGAGTCTGTGTCAAATATATATAAAAGCTTGTACCAAAGAGAACTTATTTTTCGACCTCCAATTCCTTCAAACGAACCGTTTCTAGTATGGTTCCTGCTGCGTGTTAATCTAAACTAATACATTGCTTGAACACTTGGAACCCAAGCGAAAACGGCACGGATGTTCTTTTGGTGACGAACTCACGGCAAGTCACTTGACTCGCTATCTTCCAGCGCTTCATGATGCAAGTGTCGCACGCAGCTAACATACAAGTAAGAGTTCAAGACGTTAGTTTCCAGGGCCAATGCACGTTTTGCAGCAAGCAGTCAGGACGGTGTGCCGACTATACTCGGTGACAACTTAAGAACGGCACCGGAAGTTGCCGCTGTGCCTTATCACCGTAGCCGGATGTTTCTCCGCACGGCGCAAGTAGGGCGTTACTGGGGATATTTTGAACATGGCGTGAGCCGTTCCCGTGATTTTTTGGACTTAATATGCTTGTAAACGACTCCAGTGACGACAAACAAACTGCGTGAGACAAGGCAGACGATATCACGCATTCATAGCAAACCCCTTTCAAAACGCGCGTGCACTGACGTCACGGGTCCGGCGCTTTGGCGGAGTGATACACTACATGAGGTGGTGCCATTCTTGAGTTGTAACCGAGTATAGCCTTTATTATAGGACCCGCTACAACCGCATTACCGTGAAACAGCTGCGGCGCAAGGCGTCTGCTACGCGCGTGGCTCGCGCGGGCATCTCGGAGCTGACAGCAGTGCCACCGCATCGGGATGAATTCTCGTTGCCTCTCCGGCGCGCCGATGCTGACACCTCCCCCCTTCTAGCCACCATAGCACCGTTGCGGACATGGAGGAAAGAAAAGGTTAGGAGAGGCCCTGACGTCACGTTTGTGAAGCCGCCGCACTTGTTCCCACTATCCTCTGCTGTTTCCGGTTTGATTTGACTAACATGACGTCGCCCTGCCCTGCCGCTTCGGAGCGATAAACAGCTTCGTCGCTAATTCCTCGGTGCGATGTCAGGTTCTAAGCTGTTGATTTCGCCTTCAATTTGCCCATTCTAACACTCACCCAAAGTTTCAATCGAAAAACGGCCTTCGTTTTTGAGATAGAAGGACGATTTTTCAGCTCTTAAGCCTGGCAAAGTAGCGTTTGTCGTCGTCATAGCAACAGGCTCGCGGAATCACGAGTGGCTACTGCAGTGTCTGTTCGTAGATGACGCTAGGAATCCAGGCACCTAGAGTTCCTGTATATAGCTCCCCTAGGGGAGCAGAGTTGCGCGTTCATCCGCCATCTTGCGTTCCATGTCACGCGGGAAAGCCACCCATCTCTCATGTGCGAGCTGCCGCCGGGCCGCCGCACCAGCGGCAGGGGGAAGAGTGGCGAGGAGTGCTGCGGACAAAAACTGGCGCACGATTCTCGGCTGCTTATCAGCTGATCGGCTGGCGCTACCGTCGCTTCCGCAACTGCCGATGCTCAGTTGACCAGAACTGATGGAATACGGGGTTTTGTGTGCAACACTTTGAAAGTGGGCTTTCCTGCCGAACTGGAACCCACGGCATGTGGCAATCAGACGCGCAACTCTTGCGCTACGCGATATACAGGAGCTCTAAAGCACCCTACGCGCGGCGAGCGTCGCGCAGGAGTTGCAAACTAGATGCGCGTGGACTACGTACGCTTGTCACGTTTGCACACATGAACTCTGTACACTCGTGAAACTAAAACTGTCTAATCTCACTTCACGTGAATAAGTGGCTGCAGTGGTTTGCAAGATGCCTCACTGTTGCGTGCCGGGTTGCCGGTCGCACTCGCGGTTCACAGGTAAGTATATTCGCCCATGCGCTATTTGTCCAGCAAAACCGGGAAGCACTACGTGTCTGCCTCACTTTGTTTTGTGTTCGTTGAAAATAGATTCCCAAGTGAAGCAAATCGCAGCAGAAAGTGGGTCGACGTTGCTGAAGCTGCCAACGCGCACCTCTTCACCGGCAGACCGATAAGGATGGAAAACCACTGCGCAAATCGACGAGATATCGCCACAAAATAACGGCAACTATGCTCACCGACCACGCCAATTATTGACCATCGGGTGTTGTTTTCGAAGGAACATTAGAAGGGAAATAGCAGTAGAAGAAATGCTGCGAAATCAGCTGTAGTGCACAGATTGCAGACGACGACGACGCCCCAGCGGCTGCCGCGCTGTGTTACCAACGTAGCAAAAAGCCACAGTCAAAGCGCCGTAAAAAATTGTCCGTGGCATTTTGCCAGGTTTAGCCGCCGCAGCCGTAAGAAACTAGGCAACACTGTCTATGGGCTCAAGAAAAATGACGTCACTTCCTCCACACTTTTTGCAATGCATTGGGATGCTAGGGGCCTCTCCTGAGTATTCTTTCCTCCATGGTTGCGGAGATAGGGCGCTCCAAAAACTGCCGTTTTTTTCGCCCTTTTGCGCTGATAGTTTGTCACCACGCCTGACAAAAGTATTTTTTATGTCACTTTGCAACGCTTTTCAGCGGAAAAACTTTGCAGACGCATAGAGGTTCTCATGTTTTCAGACACGTGTGGGTTTCAAAAAAACGATGTTTTGGTCCTTTTTCCGAAGTTGAAAGCCGCGTCCCCCCTCAAGAACACATCAATATTGTTCCCACTCTACCGACGCTTTTTACCCTTTTACACACATTGATCACAAAGTAGGAGTTTCATCGGCTCATACCAAGTGTTTTCAGGGCTCGTTTGTGCCAAGCGCATCTGAATGATGTTTGCCGATCAGGTTCCGATTTGTCTGAAAATGCCTTCACCAACCCTTTTTGTAGGTCGCCCTTGCTTCGTGCCTTGCGTCAGGCGATGTTGCTCGATTGCATTTCCCTGTTGCTGTTGTCTTTCTTTACCCACTCCCCTGTTTGTGCCCAGAGGGTAAGCGAACAAATACACAAATAAAGCTGCACTTTTGCTACAAATAAATAGGTGTACACTTGAAGTATGCTTCTGCGCATCGTCCGTTTGTTCTCAAGCACTTGCGGAAAACTGCTGCCACAATGTCTACATCTGGCATCAGTATACCGTGGGTTGTACGCGAGTGCTTTACAGCATTTGTCACACAGCTGCCATGCACGAACAGCTTCTCAAGTGGCCCAGTTTTCTCGTACAGTTTTGTTCAGTAGATACTCAGTTCAAACGAGAAATTTTCTGGACCACATTGTACATGAGGAAGGGGGAGACCAGGGGTAAATTGTCATCGTTGAAAGAAAGGACGGAGTTTGCACTAACAAAATTGCAATAGGAAATGGCTCAAATGAGTCACACACACCCATGAGATACCAGTGACAGCTGTTCGGTACTGCCTCTTAGAATGCAACAAAGAACCATGGCTGTAAAGATGTTCAGCTGAAAGAACACAGCCGGTACGTTGCTCCCTTTTCATACAGAGCAAAATATGGCAAACACATCGCCACTAACGACACAGTCTAGTGGAACACCATCATTGCGTCAATTAATACAAAGGCCGCTGCCCCCACTATGCAAAAGGGCACCAAAGGTCACACGAATCCAGTGCCGACAGTGTGACTAGCGCAGCCTACCATCAGCAGCTCTTGCTACATGTGCTGACCAGGGTATGCATGCAAACACTTGGTGGCCATGATGTGCTTGACAAAGCTGTGGCAACGCAGCACGACCAGAGCAGTACATTCTCTCCCCCACGAAAACCCTCTTAAAGGGTACACTTTGTACCACACGGAGCTTCTACAGCGGCATCTGATGCACAGAGGGAAACCGCACAGTGCTCATTCACCCAGGGGCACGAGACGAGAGCGTCCCAGGGCTGTCCCCGCCATGGCAGCAGCTGATAGCAGCCCCACCCTGGTGGCAGTCCCCACACCGGCACTCTGGCTCGACGCGTCCGCGGTGCCTCCTCTGGCTCCCTGGTCAGCACAGCTGCAGGCCTCGCCGTAGGGCAGGGGCGCCTCGGGAGCGGGCCCCACCAGTGCCTGGGCCAGCGCTGCCGCCAGCAGGAGCAGCAGCAGCGCCGTCTCCAGCGTGCACAGGCCCAGCACTGCCCGGCCGCCGACCCCGCACCAGGGGTTACACCACCCACTCGGCCGCAGTGCGGGGAAATCCTCACCCGGGCAGCCGCTGGCCCCCGATCGTGCATTCTGAACAACCTGCACGTGTACGTGCATGCCCTAACATCTGCACTTCTCCCAGACCGGCTTCACAAGAGCCCCAGCCACCGTTTTCTAGTCACAATGCCGCATCATGCATGCATTGCAATTTTTTTTCTTTCAAATATCTGCTTTTGGACATCGGTGTAGACATCCTAAGTTGGTGCCTTTATGTTTCTCTCATATATCAACGACATCTTTTGAATCCATACATTAATTGCCATACACATGTTTCAAATAGCCCATCGGTGCTACTTTGTACATGGACATCTCTTTCACTTTAGAGGAGGAAAAACACAGCTTAGTTATTACGCTAGAATAATTTCTAATCAAATACTGCAGTTAAAACTTTATTTTTACTGGCTGCAGACACCTGTATTTCTGTCACGTATCGTTGAAGGGGTTATGAAGACAAAATACAGGTTTCTGATATTCAAAAGATTTGGCGTTTTACAGTGCCCTTAGCACTTGTCTGGCACCAAACGATGCTGTATTCGCTGAGAAATTAAACAATATAAGCCAAGATTTCAATTCTCCCGCTTCTGTGTATGTATTGTGACATCAGCAATGGCCCGTACACCTAAAATGAAAGCTGGTATGTTGACTGAGGCTGCCGCTATCGGCAGAACGCATCTCTTGTTAACTCGGTTACTGTACGCCTTTCTGGATAGCACAGCAATACCGCTCAGGACCGCTGTCCGCACTTGCTTTCCTTGTGACCAAATTTCTACCAAGCCTATTGCTGTTATGGTTGATTATAGAGACAAACCCCACAAAACAAAACCGCCAGGGAAAAACACCCTTTTACAGGAATTTCATTGCCACGAGATGAAACAAACGACAGAAAAATTACCCGCAAGCCAAAAATTTATTTCTGCAAGTCGGTTATGCAACTTCACAGCTAAGCTCTCAAACTACAAGCAATGGTTCACTGCTGCTCATCATGTCGCGTGTGTGCCTAAGAACGACCTAATCGTGTCAAGCGCACCCAAAACATCCCGCGGGTTCACTTCTCGGCACCCTTTTCTCCTTAGTGCTTGGCACCAAGCATCTTCCTGTGTCGGAAAACTGTGCCACAGTGTGGCATCTCGTTGTTCCAATGCAAAACCAAGTGAGCACCGCTTTGTTGACGTCTGGAAAGCCGCAGCCGTCATTGTTTTGTTTTGCACACATGCGCCACTAATCAAGGGACTTTATGCGCCACTCAAGAGTGGCGTCCTTGCTCTTCAAAATGGTGGGGCGAACTGCAGGTGGTTCCAAACTCCCTTCTTCCACTTGGGCCACTGGCTTGGGTAATGATGGCTGCCCTATATTGTAGTGATAACAACTTCCGCTTTTGGGCTGGAAGAGGCAGGCACGTTATGAGAGCAAATGTGCCAATCACCACACACAACGAACGCACGCGTGCTGTTCAGCAGTAGCCGGCTAGCATAGCCCAAGCCAAAGCCCCTGGGGGTGTCGCTGCGAGGCTGCCTCCACGGTCGCCTGCTGCACGGTCTTTTTTGCAGACAAATATGGTGGCAGCCATGCAAGCACGGTGTGGCAGTTCACACACTTTGAGTCCGACAAAAAAAATGCCCTTCAGCACATTTTGGACACTGTTAGCCTCAAATGGGCAGATAAAATACCGACCGAACTTGCAGTGAGTTTCGTTAATATAAGATCACTTTTCAAAAACATTTCGTTGCCACAAAATATGAAATATATGTGCTTCTACGGACGTTTGCTGGGGATCTGAAAATATTTCGTCGCCGTGGGAATTTTCTACTCATGGAAATTTGTTATTGCCGGATTTGACTGTAATCATTTTGCGAAACATTGCATATGACTTGACAAATGGGGTCGCTTATGCCAGTTTGCAGGTGTCGTGCCAGAGAAGCCCAACACGCCCAACAGTTCTGTCCCCCGGCAAAGTGCTCCACTAAAGGCTTCTATTCTACATTTACATGTTGGTGCGGCATTGGCAGCAGCGGCAGCGCTCTGAGCAACTGACTGAGATTACCATCTAATTTACTGCAGTTACTTCGTCCGGTGCCCGATCGTCCAAGCTCGCTTCTCGAGGTGCTGCTTCATCGCCGGATGCCCTGATTGCTGCCGCGGTCTACATTGCTCGTGGCGCCTCCGGAGACTGCGCAGCTCTAGCCACGGCTGCGTTTCCGGTGACATCACCACTGGGCGGCACCGGCATCGTTAAGCAATGCTATAAAGGACCGGCACTGTCGACGGGGTGCCACTGGCAGCAGCGGCAGCGCACTGAGCAACTGACCGACATTACCATCTAATTTACTGCAGGTTGGTTTTCACTCCATTTGTGGTTCTTTCGTTTCTCATTTGCTGTCGCTGCTGCCGATGTTCGCATTTTGAGCCTGTCGAAGTGTCTTCTAACTCTTTCCAAAATGCCAACGAACGCTGAACTAGCAAAGAGAGTAGAAGAACTCGAGGAGAAGCTGAAAACTGAGACTTTGGTGGATTCGGTGTTTGCAAGGATTTTGTTAAAGCTGCATGATTCTGGTTTCGATGCGGTGCAAATGAAGAAAGAAGTAGATGACCTCGTTGCTAGCGCAAAATTTACGGAAAAACGTGTTGAGGAACTAAGGCAAGACAACGCTGCCCTGACGTCAGAAAACAAATCACTGAAGTCTGAGAACCGCATGATGTCTAAGAAAATACCTGAAATGGAACAATATTCACGGCTCAACAACGTCGAGATCAGAGGTGTACCCTGTACACAAGGGGAGGACTGTGTCGCGATCTTGCAAACGGTGGGCGAAAAGATCGGATGCCCGGTGTCACCATCTGACCTCGACGTCATTCACCGTGTTCCTACAGTGAAGAAATGCAACAAAAACCTTCTTGCGCGATTCTGTTCAATAGATAAGAAGTCGGAATTCATCAGCAAGGCCCGAAAGGTGAAGCTCTGCCTGAGCGACAACATAATACAGACACCTCACAGTCCCGTGTATGTAAATGAACATTTGACCCCTGCGAACAAGGCTCTCTTTTCTAAGGCTCTGGTTCAAAGAAAGAGAAAAATTGGATGTTTTTGTGGACAGCTAACTGCCAAATCAAAGCTCGCAAGACAACCGACAGTAAAGTATACAGGATACGCGATGAGGCTGATCTGGCTAAAATAAACTAACTGGCTCCCATTGTACATAATGCGCATGCGCCAGCCATGTCTTCCTCGTCGTCTCTTCTGTAACCTGCGCAACTAAACTCGTTTTTAGGAAATAACTCCAGCTCTTTCATTCATTTTAATGCCAGAAGCCTTAGAAAACATTTTGATGAATTCCATAATCTTCTTTCCACGTTTACGAACCCTTTCTCAGTAATTGCAATTACAGAAACTTGGTTATCTGAAGACGATAGAAATCTGTTTTGTTTTCCTTCCTACACGCCATATTACAGTCACAGGTTATCTAGCAATTATGGTGGCGCAGCCATATACGTATCATCCAACGCTTCCTGCAAACGAAGGTTTGATCTTGAATTAAATACGCTTCACTGTGAATCCGTCTGGCTTGAATTTGAGCATACTTTTCTTAATCTAGATAACAAAAGATTCATATTAGGCTGTATTTACCGCTCACCATCTTCTCCTGTTCCTGAATTTTGCACGAACTTGCAACGCTCCCTAAATGTTATTTCCCTTGAAAATAAAAATGCTATTATCATGGGTGACATCAACATTAATTTACTAGACGATTTGTCCTCTAATTCAATCAACTATCTAGCTGCACTAAATAGCTTCGGGTATGAATGTTTAATCAGTCTTCCAACCAGACCAACCAGCAATAGCAATGGGTCTCCTCATTGATCATGCATTTTCAAATCTATTCACGGCACCGGACGCAGGTGTGCTAGAAATTAATATTACTGATCACTATCCCATATTTCTGCGTTTCGATTCCGTTGCAAAGCGTAATTCACCTTCCTTTATTCGGCATACATTGGACAAACAAGAAATTTATCGATGCCGTTGCTAACACGACTGGTCTGAAGTTTATCTTAAAGCCGACGCACAAGAAGCTTTCACTCTCTTTTCATCTTTGCTCCTATCACATGTTCAATCCTGTACAGATAAACAAAAATGCAACAAAAATAATAGCACACCAGCAAATCCATGGCTGACGAACGGATTGCTAACAGACATGCGCAAACGTTACAACCTCTACAAAAAAATTAAAGGCAACCGTTTAACACGAACTTGCTTGCTCGTTACAAAAAATTTTGCAACCTAATAAACATGCACCTAAAAGAAGCTAAAAGAAAGTATTATGAGCAAAAATAACTGAGGCCGGAAATAGTACGAGAAAAAAATGGGAAATCATTAATTCCTTCCTTTTTGAATAGAAACCCACATTCGGATAAAATAACTACAGTTGTTCACACGATGTCACTTACAGTAACCCGACTAACATCGCTGACCAGTTTGCAAGGTTCTTCTTTAACACTGAGTCCACCCTACCGCCATTAAATGAAGCGGTCTTAGATCGCCTACCCCATTCGTTCTTTCTGTTTCCCACGACTCCAGATGAAATATCAGCGTAATAGGTACCATTAAAAATGACAATGCTGGCCTTGATAGCATTCATTCCTCCCATATAAAAATGGTATCTCAATTTATATCAAATGTATTCTGTTCGATTGTGAATTTATGTTTAAATCTGGTGTTTTCCCGCATGAACTGAAGCAGGGTAAAATAATCCCCGTACATAAAAAAGGAGATACTTCGTCACTTAATAACTACCGCCCCATTTGCATCTTACCCTTTTTGAGCAAAGTAATTAAAAAACTGATCTCTACACGTCTCACAAATTACCTGAACAAATTTAATATACTATCCCCCTGTCAATTTGGCTTCCGCTCCGGCTACTCCAGTGACCTTGCGCTAATTTCACTTACTGACCAATTAAAAAAGTGCTATCGACAGCGGTTACTATGCGGGAAGCGTTTTCATCGACCTAACTAAAGCTTTCAATACGATCAATCATCACATTCTTTTTCATAAACTTGAAGCACTTGGTATAACTGGCCCACCGTTACTATTATTGCGTAGCTATCTCCATAACCGTACACAGAAGGTGGTAATTTCAAATGCGTATTCCTCAACCAAATTATCTAACATTGGCGTACCCCAGGGCTCCATTCTGGGGCCCCTTTTGGTTTTTACTCTATATTAATGATTTGCCGAATTGCCTCTCTTCATCCAATTGCATATTATACGCAGACGATACCACAATTTTTAACTCCGATACGAGTGTTACGTCCTTAACTGAAAAACTAAATTCTGACCTGTCACAACTGGCTCGGTGGTGCAGTAATAACATGTACAAATTAATGCGTGTAAGACAAAATTTGTTGTCTTCTCTTCACCGCAAAAACCTTTACCTTCTATCCCTCCCGTTAAAATTGCTCGCAATGACATCCCTGTAAGCGACTGCTGTAGATTCCTAGGCGTTGAACTCGATAGTAACTTGAAATACCACCGACACATAGCATATAATTAGGAAAAAAAATGACGTATGGCGTTAGAAATACTGATTAAATCCCGCCGTTATTTCAATCCCTCAATACTAATGTCACTGTATTTTTCGTTTGTTCATTCACACATTTCTTACTGTATTAACTTCATGGGGTAACACTTACACCACTCATCTTACTTCAGTTCAGACAATTCAAAACCAAGCCGACAAGAATTGCCACGTCAAGCCCATTTCTCACTAACGCTACGTCCATGGCTTCACGAAAACCATATATTAACTGTTACCAGAACTAGTTAATATAACCTTGTATTTATATGCTATGAATTGTAAACAATCCAGCTTCCGCACTTAAATGTGATTCTCTCCAATAGGAATGTCACAAGGTTTGCCTTAAACAATAACTTTCTCTTGCCATAAGTTCGCACTAATTACGGCAAGCAAACCGTTTATTATTTCTTTTGGAATATCTTTCCTTCTGACTATTAAAAGCATCCCCGCCTCCCTGAATGTACTTAAAATCGAAGTTAAAAAATCATATCATGTCAACAAACTAGCCTGTTTTCTGTTCTAATTGTTTTCTTGATCATTGTGAGTGGGTTCTGTAATCACTTGTTTTATGTAATAAGCGTGTTATTCTTGGTTTTTCAATTGTTTCTTCTCTGTGAGATTACAGGTGTATATTCCTACTTTTATTTGTCTCAATTGCATTTTACTGTAGTTCTGTCTCTCTGCCTATATACATTACAATTTTTTTCCACTTCTACCTTGTACAAGAGGTCCCCTTACAGTCTCTGACTATGGGACCTCTTTCTATATATCTTGCACATGTCATCTGAATTTTGCACAATAAACATTTTCTGATTCTGAAATACAATATGTGCTTAAGTAGTTGGTGGAATACAAAGGCGCTAAAGCCTCACTGTGGTCAGCCTTACTTAGAGGCTTTTGCCAACCTCCGAACTTGAGGCCAGCCAGTTTGAAAAAAACACCGTAGCGAAATGCATGCCTAACACCTGCTTCTTGTGCTAGGAAGTGTTGACCGAAGGCTTGCCTTGCCGTGTTTGCAATAAGCAACACAGGAATCAGGATTGTTAGGACTACACTCAATTACCCTTTTAATATACGCTCACACAACGTCCCCGCATAGAAACCCCAAGATTTCAAGTTCTTTTAAGGATGGAAAAGAAATTCAAAGACAATGACGAGCTCGAAAACGCAACTTTCAACTTTAAGTTCTAAAGTACCTGGGTGCACTCCGATCTATGTAATGAACATCAGGAGCATAACAATAACTTCTACTTGTTCTTTTGACGTGTTCTGTCAATATACCTAATCATTTGCTGGCAGCTGGTTTAGCTGATCGCTATCATGAAAGTGAGCCAAGGGATAAAGTTATCAGAGGGAATACAATTAAAAAAAATTGCTTTTACATAGGCACTAGATTAGGTCCTGAATGTGTATTCAGTACCCAAAGGTACTTGAAATCATTAGACCAGCCATTTCCAGCAGCATAAAATTGTCACTGGTCTATACAGTATCAGATGAAGTTCCACAAGCATTTGGAACTGCGTAAGCTCAAAAGGAAGCATCTAATATATATAACTAACTCTACTTTTAGGTATTGTGAGGCATCCATGCATGACGGGTAAAGCTTTCTTTCCGATTTTTCGTCAGAGACTGTTCATTTGGAGATCCTGCATGAGAGAAAGGCATATTAAAAAGCTCACCAAAACGATAACCAGTCTAGAATAAGAAATAATTTGCCAATTTATATTTTGTCATGCACAATCAAATTTTTCAGAACATACTGATCTTTAAAAGCTCACACTTAATAAGAGTTAGCGACAAAATATGCAGGACAGGTTTTCCTGCTTTTGTCATTTCTTAGTGGTGCCATGCTGTGGAGATACCAGTCTGCAACGTTCTGCTGCATGTCTCACAGAGGCCATCCCATTAGCAGTTTTACTCTGAGAAACCACAAGATACTCAGCCATTAAGCAAAACTTTTCTGGTTTTTACATACTAAACGGTTGCCCTCTACCTCTCTTAGATGCAAACAAGGTTCGTGCACGAGTAGACTTCAGCATATTAAAAATGCGTTCTTTTGCAGTCCCAATAAAATTTTAGGTGATCATGGGAGCACCGACTAAGGAGCCTTTCATGCTGCATGGCAGCTGTTTTCATATTTTTTTAGTTAAAATGTGTACACCCAGGGCAAATGTAGTGACACCCTGTGCCACATTCTCAGTACAGAAGCCTGAAAACCAGCATGTGTCATTATTTCTCTCGCTGAAGCATACCTCCAGTCAAGTCTTTCTATTACGTCTTTTAACAAGCGAGCAAGCCCATCAAATATTATTGAAAACTGCAGCCCATAGGGTAAAAACAATTCTGTACGATCATCCTTGTGCGTTTTTGTATTTTTGAAGACGACTCCCCTTCTCTTCTTTACCTGCGGCTATAGTGCAAGTTGAGCCCCTTCTTCTAAACAGATAAATATAGGAGATGGTGGTACAAAATCTGCACTCGATGATTTGCTGTGCGCTTTAAACACCATTTGTTGAGATGTACAATCAAATGTGGGTAATTGAAACTTTCCATTTATTCATACTGATGCTTTAGTAATGCTGCAACTACGTCCATATTATTGCGGAAGAATGCACAATATTTCAATGGAGCCCAAATACACGAGTAATTCCAAAATACCACCCCACTAAACATCCTATTAGCATAACAATAACTGACGCCGTGCCACCTTAAACTATGAAACGCCGCCAGCGAATCACAGCTCCTCTGCTACGTGATACCCCAAACTGGCCAAATTTTCGAATTCTTTGGCACTCAACATTGAAAAGTTTGATGGCAGCAAATAATTTGACTCTCCTTTCCCATGCCAGAGCGCAGTCAGTTTGCTTAGGAGCTAGCTTGCAAGCACTGAGCAACGTTTGCTCAGTAACAGCAAATCAATTGAGCGCAGGAATGCAGGACTAATCACTTAGGATCGCAATAAGCATAACTACTCTAACCTTAATCTTGTCAAATCACATGTTAAGCCTGATGCAGCACAGCCGTTAAGGGTTCCATTCATCCTTTAATTTGGAATTTATATTTTATTTTTGGACATAAACTTCATAACAAATGACCCAAATATGTAGCAGCATCATCAAATATATCAAGGAATGAAACAAAAAGCACCAGAAGCACTCACGGCCAATCTGAAGGAATAGTATTGTGAGGGCTCATGTAAAATGGAAATGAAAACTAAATAAAAATAGCAGGGTTTGCTCCTTGAACAAACCCCAGCGTCCTCAGACCCTTGGCACGGCCAAACGACACCTCAGGCAGAGATCTTAAAGTGAGACACCGTTCCAGCATACCGTGAGCACTTTGGAACGCACATTGGAACAATAACCCGCTGCCCTACTAGGCAAGGGAGCTTAGGCTTTTACCCTACAGCCGTTCTGGAACGCTTCAGAGGCTGTATGGCCGCTGACTTCCAGCGGCGACGGCTACGCTTGCTACAACAGCGATTTACCCATATGATGAATGTAGGCATTGGCACTACTAAGACAACCTTAAAACTAACTATGACTGACAATGTGAGGTTCAACTATTTATAAGAACTATCATCCTTCATCAGTGACTCTGTGGACCTTTTACCCCAGTGTACAGGTCCCATCTCAACTTGCAAAATATTTTTTTGTGTCTATCCTAGGCGCTTGGTTGATTGAAGTTACAATATATACACAGATGAAGTCATGTCCACAAAATGTGGCAAAAGGAAATGTGCACGAACCCGGAGAGGGTCATTGACATAGAAATAAACATCCTGCAGCAGAATGGCTAGCTGGGCTAATTATTATATATGCGTAACTGAACCTTCAAAAAGCACATCACTGATAAACTAGTCTCTTGTACTATTGTCTCATCCTTTGAGGCCTACGTGTTTAGGTGAAGCGTGCATTATACAGCAATAGGCACAAAAAGTGCAGCGACGTTTTACTGCACAATCACATTCAAACATAATATTCCTTTATTATAAACACTATTCATGTCAGGTTTCCAGTGGCCAGAGTTTTCGAATTGGTGAGGCTTGATTTCGAATGTAGTCAGTTGTTTAGGCAGGCTTTCACACACTTAAGTGCAGATTGCTTTTGTTCTTTCAGTGGCCTTATTGTTTTCAAGCAAACAACGGCCATGTGACGGTGGTGGTTGATGCATTGCCTAAAGACCTGGTTGGAATAAAACCAAAATAGTAGATCTTTGGCTACTACTGTCCCTGATCCAAAGTAAGCTGAATATTTTTGGAATTCAACTTTGCATCGTGGGACAGTTATTGAGGCCACACAAGAACACCTACCGCACAACTCCTGCAGTGCAGTGCAGGGTGGGGCATGAGATTGCATTGGCTTGCACCAGGGGCTACATAGGAAAACAAGTTAACAAATCAGTCTGAGTTATGCTGCACTTTCAAAATATAATCCCTTCGGGGCTCGTGTGGAAGTCATGCAAGAAACATGACTGGCAGAAGGAATAATTAGGACGCAAACAAGATGCACGGAAAGTGAAACATGATGCGTGCAATCAGCATAAGATACAGTATAAATTTTACGGCATGCAGCAGGATTTGTTTGCTGCGTAGGTGGGGTTACTTGACTATAATAAATGCTATTCCGAATAGGTCTTCCCAAATTAAAAGTTGACAGTAAGTCATGTTGCTAGTTTGGTGTTACATTCGCACTTCTGTGCTAGACATTAAAAGGGACACCAACTTCCGCAAAAACAAGGTTGCTATGGGGCAAAAGGATGTGCTAAAAATACAAATGTTACAATTGCATTCTTTCAAGCTGCATATGCCTAAATGCCAATGGACTTAAATTCAGCACCATCACACAAATTTTGTCATCCTATGGTTTTCTCGCTCAATTCACAGAAATATATGCGCAAAGGATGTAAAAATGTAATTACCTGCCACTCGTGTTCATTACATAACTGCCCTGCATCAGTGTTTCCCCGTTGTGCTGAACATTTGCTCGTTCTGTCTTTTTTTCGTGACCGTACAAAAGACGCCGTCTATCCTGCGAACACAAACAATCCCAAAGACACTTCTAAGGCGTTGTGCCTTTAAGCACGAGTGGGGAACGAGGCTTGGCAAACGAATATGGACAAAACATCTACACAGTTGGGTCACACGTGAAA
Organism: Haemaphysalis longicornis; assembly: GCA_013339765.2. Taxonomy (NCBI): domain Eukaryota; kingdom Metazoa; phylum Arthropoda; class Arachnida; order Ixodida; family Ixodidae; genus Haemaphysalis; species Haemaphysalis longicornis. The sequence goes on along the minus strand of JABSTR010001487.1, from coordinate 14,848 downwards.
TCAGCATCGCGTCGCCAGTAGGAGCAATGCGTGTAGATGGGAGTGCACGAGATGATGTTTTTGTTATGTGGTGTTGCTATTCCTATTGGGTGTTGCCCTGTTTATGTCTTTTTTGTCTCAATAAAACACAGCTAAAGTTCAGCGCTTTTGTCCTATACTCTCTTCTCGTTATGTCTTCGTCTACGTGTGCTGTTAATTCATTGATGGTCGTATCGCCAACAACCGTATTTAAGACTATAGTCTTTCTTGGGCTCCTTAAACACAGAAATTTTGGTCTGTATGTCTGTACGACTGTACGTCTGTCTGTCTGTCTGTCTGTCTGTCTGTGACTCGATTCAGCCTCTCTTTTTATGTTTTTTACCGTTTGTCTCAAACAAAAAAGTAGGTTACAGTGATTTTATACCATTCCCCTCCTTTGCGATAACACAAGTTTAAGATCTCTTCAGCTGAACAAGGTCATCAAGCATTGGTACCAATCACGGTGGTTCGCTTAGCGCTTTGTATACTTGTATGTTGACCCATACTTTCAATGAAATAAGCTCTTAAGGGCCTCGCACTGGGATCGGAATGCCTCTCAGCCATCCTTGTGCGCCAGACACTGTGCATGCTGATCAACATAAACATGTCGAATGGCACGCCTCCTGTATCACGCACAGACAGAAAACGGATCCCGAAAGGGTTTATGGGCAGGTCCTTTTTAACAGTGCGCTGTAGGATGCCCGAGTGAAATATCGCGTCTGAGCAGTGTAGAAAAATGTGGCCAATAGATTCCGGCTTTATGCATATGCGACAGTGAATGTTCTAATGTATGTCTAATCCTTTCTCCTGGAGCTATGGCATTACAGGAAGCGTGCCACTGTGGAGCTGAAAAAAGAAACTTTTAACGGATGCGGTCGGCCATTCTTTTTACCCTCTTGAGCACATCACCTTCCCTTCCCACTGCATATATAGACCTGTATAGAGGAATGGGTAACATAACATCAATGAGGTCCTTATATAACTTCTTGCATGGTACGTTGCCTGAAGTACTCAATCGAAAATCCCACTCTCAATAATTTGAACGCCCACACAACTTCCCGCATGAAAGCACATAGACTCGTTTGTCTATCCCCAAAAAGGACGCAACAAATTCAGGTATGTGGTCACGAAGGCGCACTTAAATGACAGTACGTAGAAAGGGATTATTCTGATCCCTTAAGAAACAACACCTGGACACAATCAGCTTCAGAAACAAGTGGCAGAGATCCAAGCCTCCTTTTGGAACCGCGCGAAGTAGGTTCCAGCGGCTGGTCCGCTCCAAAGTCGATCCCCAAATAAAAACCGCAAACACTCTGTGTAGCTTCTGAACAGATACTCTCGTCATTGACAGCACCTGAAGGACATAGAACACTTTTGCTACAAGAAATAAGTTGCACAGAGTAGCTCGTGCAAACGTTGACAAATCCATCCAACCACACCTGGTTGTCTGAACTCTTGCGCGCTCTGTTTCCAACGTCAAAAATTCGGTAGCCTGCCTGTTGGTATTGAGTGGTAGCCCAAGTATTTGGCTGGAGCTAACGTCCACTGCATAGTTTCAAGAATCTCAGGCGTGTCTTCATACTCCCCGTGCCAAAAACGTAGTGACTTTTTCCAACCTATAGCACTACCCACATGTTTACAAAACTTCCCAGCTTCTTTTACTGCTTTTCGAACAGTTTATTTGTCGCAGCAGACTATGGCTATGTCATCCGCATATGCTAATACTTTTACTTCAATCTCAAAGAACTTATAACCACTTATTTTTCCACTGTTCTTAATCTTTAAACAAAATGGTTCCAAGTAGATGGCAACTAACAGAGCACTCAAAGGACAGCCTTGCTTAACCGACTATAGAAGCTGAATACGTGGCGTAACATGCTTATTGACAATAAGACTAGTGAAGCAATCCCGATAACACATTTTCACCCCATCCAGTATAACAAAACTCACATTCACAAAGTCCAAAATACCAAACAAAGTTAATGTGCAACACGGTCAAACGCTTTTTCAAGATCGAGTTGAAGTATTGCCACATGTCTATTACCCGCAACGCAACAGTCTAGGATGCTGCTTCTTGTATGTTCATTACTGCAAACTGTTTTTACTTTCATCCCGCAGGTGGTTTGGTGAGGGCTAAAAATGATATTCATTACTGCTAGCAATCGTTAAGCCAACCCCTGCATTTATATTTTATATTCAACATATGTGAGACTAATTGGGCGGTAAGAAGTTAAAGAATGTAATTGAACAGAATCCTCGGTGTTTGGTACCAAAACAATGTGTTTTTCTGCAAAAGGAGAGGGTCAACCGCTTTACTTTGTATGCATAGACCAACAATCGATGTAAAGCCATAGCGATTTCGCTTTTGAACATTTTGTAAAAGGCAGCGCCCAGCCATCAGGTCCGGGTGATTTTTTTTGTGGTTAGCTCATTTATTACCTGTTCAATTTCACTTATGGTGATCGGAGCCTGGACTTCCGCATTGACGTGCTGATCAAGGTTGATCATAAAAGGCAAGAATTCAGTTTTAAAACCCTCTTCAACGTGCAGTTTTCTACCAAAGAGATTATTATAGTAGTCGACAAATGCTCCTGCTATTTGCGCTGGGTCTGTAGTGAACTTATTTTGATGACAAATCTGCTGGATTTCTTTCTTGACAGCATAGCTCTTTTCGTCACTAACGGAGCGCTTAGTAGGGGCTTCACCCATCCGCAAACGTTCCCATCGAGCTCGAACAACTGCAGCAGCATATGTATTTTCATCTATATTCTCGAGCTTCCCTTTTACTTTGCTTATTTGATTGTGGAAAATCCCGGGGTTGTACCCGTCACTACTTATTAAAAACTCAAAATCACGTTTAAGCTCGGTTTCTTTTTTCCATTCTGGTTGCCGCAAGATGCACCCTCTTTCAATAGCAACCATTTTAACTCCATTTTTAAACTCCCCCCATGGCTCTATGAAGGTGTTCGAGTTTGTTTTGAAGGGTTTTTCTAAAAGGCCATTGACGCCGATTAGAAAGCAATCATCTTCAAGTAGCTGATCATTATACTTCCACAACTCCCCGTTAAAGCGAGAGTGGTTTCGTTTTACTTCCTAGGGTAAAATATATCAGACAATGATCACTGAATGAGACAGGCATGACTTCATATTCGCACACATTGATACCAATTCTGCTGATACATACGCTCTATCTAGCCTAGCGTGACTAGCCTGCTGATGGTGCGTGTACTGCAGTGATTTACCGCAGGACATAATGGAACCAACATCTTCTAATCCATGTTCCTGAATCAGATCATTGAGATAACGCGTGCTAGGATCACGAATTGGTTTCTTTTTAAAATTTTTCCTCAGCATAGCAAACACAGTTGAAGTCACCCAGCGACACAATAAATTTATTTTATTGATTCTATTTAGAACATGGTAACGCGTTCCAATCTCGAAAAGAATAAATCTTTTACACTACAGGTATGGGTCAATGCGTTCGAAAAAACACCCTCACTCTTTTTTGTCGTTCGGTGCATACACACACATTGCACGCCACTGCTAATTTAGATATAAAAAATCGCCAACGACAAAGCGGCCAGTTTCGGAAACAACTGTATCCTCTACGATTCCCACCGTTTTAGGATGTAAAATTTCACATCCCCCCGAATGGCCATTGGCATGACACACACATACATTGTAGCTTGCTGCAAAGGGTTGTATCATCTGGTCGGTTTGTTCTTGACTGTCAATCTTAGTCTGTTGTAGAGCTATACCATCAAGTTCGTGTTCCATGAACAGGAGACTAAGTTGATACTGTCGCCGTTTTGCAGACAGCCCTCGGACATTAAGGGTACAAATGCGTAATACTGTTTCGGTCGCTGTTGTCATTTACAAGCAAGAACAAATGAACTTCACAGTACATACAAACTTTCCGGCAGTGATTGAGTAAAAGGAGTGCCAATGCAATGCTGGGAAAAAAGGAGGGGTTGGCGAGGAGGAGACATGATTGACACACAGAGCACATTCTCCTTCTCAACGTGAGTCGAATCGTCGTTCGTGTGGGCGCAAATGCTCCCGTCCCTGAGTCAATGTTCACTTGGGTTCTGTTGCCACCAGCTTCTTGCTCGTCGCAGTAATGAGCTTTTTCGGTACGGCGAGCAACGCATGGGAGCCGCTTTAGCAGGCGGCTCATCCGGGTTGGCAGAAGTCCGGTACTGGTCTGGTCGTCGCTGTCCTCATGCTGCCGCTTCGGTAGCGTGCTGGCGCTGTCCATGTCTTCCGCTATCTCTTCTTCTGGAGAGCAAACCGAGGACACAGGTTGCATCTTTATACCCTCACAAGCCTTACATGTAGACGTTGCCTTCACCTCGGAATGTACGGCAGGTTTTTCCTGCACAACACTGTTGTGCCCAGACTCCTCAGCTGTCGGTACAGTCTCCTGTCCGTGCACTGCACCAGACGCTTTTTGATCGGAATTGCCATCCGCAGTATTGCCCGTGGTGTCAGCCGCCAAGGTTACCGCCTCAACGCCTCCACCGTTAGCGGTTCTTCGCCATCCACTTCGTCCATGAGATGTTTCGAAATATTGTTACCACCGACAGGACCGGTGACACTGGCGTATGTTTTCACACCCGCACTCTCGTCGTGCCCGAAGCGACAGCACCCGGAATGGCGCGGCGCACTCTCGACGAACATGGCCGGCGCTCTGGCACCTCAGACAGACAGGCGGCCTACCTGGGACTACAACAAGTGCAAGGTCACTGCTGACGCGCAGTTGGCGGGGAAGGTCACCGATGGAGACGTTAGCTTTCACCTTCAACGACACGGTGTGTGTCGTCGAGCTTTTCTCAGCGCAGCCCTGTACTCACCACTTTTCCTTTTCCACATCGGTCACTCTCCTGTAAACAGCAAACGCTGCCCGCACTGCGTCGTCTGCAACGTTGCACAACACCCAGTGCAACTTCAAACGAATGTCTTGTTTACCTGGGTCTATCACAAGGCACCGTCACTCCTTCACACTGATGCTTGCGGCGGCCACCAGCTTCTTCACACCGTCTCCGTTTACAAGGTCACCGTCCATCAGGGCTTCATTTGGTGCGCTCCCAGAGCGATTACACCCGGAAGCAGGCCCAAACAAAGGAGCGCGTATCGGAAGTCATCGACGCGGTATGGCCTTGCGCTCGGGTCGGCGTTTAGAAAGACCGTATTTAAAACTGTAGAACGTGTTGGCAATTAGGGCAGAATGACTTGGTATTCCCGGGATGCAAAAGCCTGGTTAAAACAAGGCATGTGCATTATTCTTATATATTCACACCTACATCTTCCCGTTTAAGTCCGGTGTAGTGTTTATACTTCTCAATATTGTTGAAGAATAACAAGGCATTACGCTAATATAAGACAACAAATTACTACAGAAGTGATATTTTCAGCCCTTGTTTTTAAAAATCACGCATGCTTGATTTTTGCTAAAAAATACCTAATCAACTGCAGAAAAAAATCACTGCGCGATCGCCTGCGTCGCTTGCGCCACTATAGCTTCTCGCGCCATTTTTTAAGAACTCAACTGGCGACAGTTACAAAAGGTTCCTCTAGGTTGATTTCACGTTCTGCTGTGAACGCATGTGGACTTGGGGAACGCGGTTCTATAAACGCTGAGGTAGGACGTCTCGATTCACGCGCGTGTCTGCCGTACGGCAGGGTTAGCATGGAGACACGCGAGCTGGAGCAGTTCAACGCGTTAAATTTAAAATGATTTAGGCAAACCTTCGTTGTCTTTAGCTTGGCAGGAGCACGCCGTAAGAGAAGCATCATGAAAGGTGAGCGGGAAAGCAAAGGGAGGCAAAAGGCGATAAAGTTATCGTCATTTGTCGACATGTGCAACGAAAGGAGCCGATACGCAGCCTATTTTGTCTTAAGGTATGGTTCAAAAGAGTTTGAATTTCAGCTTTTATTCATAAACTTCGCGTGAAGGCGGAAGCCAACGGAGCGGATGGGGTAAAAACTAAAGAAAGACCCCGCTCTGTCCCGTCTGCAACGCTGCCGCTTTTTTTCAAAGGCGTGTTTCTCGCAAAGCCAGCAAAAAAGTACTATGTATAAGCGTTTTCGCAGATACACTTGCAAATATAATAAAGCCTTCTATTTATTAGTAATGAGGTTTAGAAGTACAATACTCACGAGGGGAAGGCGATGAACAAGGTGGCGACGGCAACGGTGTAAATAGTGTTGCAGGAGGTGATAACTGTCGGCTCGCTGTCGACTCTCTGAACTCTTGCTGGGGAATTGAGCTCACAGCACAATTCGCACGGCTGCACTTACTCTTCACTCATTCGCAGTTGTAATAGTAGGCATTTTAGTAAAATTCAAGGCTCTCATCCTCTTACATGCCAAGTTAGACTCCGCAGAAAAGGCGTGACAGTTGCACCTGTTGGAACCTGAAGGTTATGACCAGTGGACTGCATTGGCTCGCATGATCGGTATTTATAGAATAGCCGTTTTTTTGCGGTCTTAGAAAGATATCAAACAATTACCTTTTCAACTGTTCAAAATATAGCACTAGTACACATTTTGCGTGCTTTATATAGGTTTGATCTTAACAACGGGAGGCATCCATGCCTCACTTTCGGCATTACGGTAATTGTGATGCAGACAGCGCTCTCGGCTCATGCAAATCAAGAAACAATCTTGCCGCGAACATGGAGCCCTCAGTAAAATCCGTTCTTTATAAGAATATTGTTTAGTACAATAGATTAAACAATATGCTTTATCTTCCTATATCTTGGAATGCAAATTTGAGTAGCAATGTGCAAATTGCGCGAAATTCAAACAGAATAAAAAGCGCGCAGGTTGTTTGTTTGATATCTCAGACATTATGTGTGTGTAGGTTTAAATGGAAACGGTAACGCATAAAACAAACGTCTGACTGAATAAACCAGTACTAGGCATGTGCATTTTCTATCCGAGCAGTTTGTTGGGCCTCGCTAATGATCCTGACTTTAGCGCACGGTATTTGTTTTTTTTTTTGTTCAGAAAATGCGCTTGCGTCATTATCGGCTCCTTTTGCTTTTTATAATTTGTGAAACGCACGTTATGACGCTTAAGAACGTAATTTTTTCTACTGAGAATTACGGAACAAAAAAGGTGTAAGATTTTGCAGAAAGACACACGAACATTCCAATTTTTTCTGGCAGCATGGGCTGCTAAGCCATGTGAAATAGCTGAGTCCAATGAACGGAGTGCATGCCGTCTTGACATCACTTACCATAAAATGCTTGCTGCACCTCCTTAATTATTCGACCACTCCAATTAATGTCGAAAAATATTTTATATTGGGGCCAAGGTCAATAGTTGTGCATAGTTAGAAAACTATACGGCTCACATGGAACAATTTCAAGCACAATGAGGTTTCAAAGTTGTGGTAATAATTCTGATGCTCCAGTAGTGGGATAGTAACGTTGAGGACTGACATTACCTTAAAAAAATCATAAATGCTCTCAAGCTACAAAATGCTTTAAAGTAACTGACAGGGGTGTGATTTTTTTTTTTCAGCCACGTCTTTGTTCAAACAGGTTATTTCACCTACCGTCGAGAAGTACGTTCGGCTGGGTGTTGCTAGAATTCCTATCAAAACATGGCTCAGTGTTTTTTATAGAAAAACACTGAAGGACTTTAAAATTGCCTTTTCATATTTTTTACTAAAATTTCAAAACTTTTCACTGCCGGGCTGTTTATAGGCTTTCGGTTCTGGCACCCAGGAGGAGACAAAATACCTCGAAAATGCCGCGCGCACGTAGGCGTGCATTTCGAGAAGAGCGCACGGTATCATACAGGCTTGGTGGCCTCCGCCACGTCAGGGGCTCACAAAAAAATTACGCCCATCTTCCCGCGAGGGAACCCTGATGTGATGCGCCGCATCAGAGGGGAGCTTTTGGACTGACGCTGGTATTGGATTGCGTCAGTCCACTCGCTGAAGGGACTGTCGCATCCATGACGTCTTTGTCGGAAGATCTTGCACGGAGTTATCGTCAAGCAAAGTCAACTGCTAGAGCGAGTGCGGGACTGATCCGGCGCCGTGAGCTCCCCCGCTTATATTCCCGCTTCTGAAAGGAGAGGAGCCGCGGCGGAGAGTCGCGCGCATGCGCACACATGCGCGCACCCAGCAGCGACGCGCACATGCGCAGCTGTTGTTATGATAAAGAGACGGAGTGAAAGTGGTGCTCACAGCTGTCGGAGAGAAGAACGGAGGAGAGTTGCGCATGTGCAGTGAGCGTGCGGACAACGCCGCGACAAGGACAACAATATAAGGACATACCCGAGGGCAAATTATCCGTCGCATCCAAAAAGAAAAGAAATTACCAAGTGCATGTAATTGTGCGCCTCGGGACCAGCACCTAGCATCATCTAACTTACCTACCCTTCGAGAACGCTCACCCCAACGTTTGTGACGTGATTTGTCGCGTGTTGTACTACTCGCCAGTGAATGAACGCTAGCGCCGTAAGGAGGCAGCACCAAACAGCTCGCGTTGCAGATGCGTTCTCTCCAAAACCTAGTTTCCTAACTCGGGCACATTAGCCCCAATAAACCGCCCGATACTGGTAAATCAGCCAAGTGGGTGTTGGCCACAAAAGCAGGAGCAACAACAACTGAGATCGCGAACACGGTAGCCGCCGGTTCGAGAGCGTGCTAACACGGTCGACCTTGTTAACTATGTTAAATCCAGCGGAGGAAACCATCGGGGCAAGGCCACTTACGGAGAGCTTTGCGTAGCAAGTTCGGGAATTCTTGTCAGGTGCAAGAGCCGGGTCTCCGATGAAGGGAGAGAGAAGAGAAAGAGATCAGTTTATTTTCCAAGCAAGTTGGGTAGGAACGTGTGGTAAATGACGGCGACGGTGGTGGCTCGGTCAACCAAAAGTAGCAGCACCCCCCCGTTGCAAACAACCCTGTGCGTCCTCCCACTGCTCGACGCTTGAGGTGGGGGGGAATGGGTGGAAGGGTCACGGCCACATGGCGTGGCTTAGTGAGTACAGGGAGTCAAAGAGGGTACAGCTGGGTGAGGGGAACTCAGAGAGATAGATCTTGAGGAGGAAGAATGTACTGACGAGGAAGTTGGTCTGAAGGAGTCGCCATAGGCGGTCCTGATCGTTGGTGAGGGATGTGGCGCTATTGGGATAGCGGTGGCGGGAGAGGCGATAATGCTCCGTGGCTTCTTGGTATGACACAGATGATCGTGGGCTTACCGAGCACTGTGTTAGAGAGCAGGAGCGAGCCCAGCACGGCTGTTTATTTGTAGTGCTGCTCTGTGGGCCGCCCCGTTGCTTCCCACCCATGTGGGGGCCGTGGTCCACACGATGTCGACTGGTTGAGTGGCGGATTTGGGAGAATCCTGATTGCCGTAGCCGAAATGCTACAACGAAAGTTTCGAATGCCCGTCTTCGAATCAGTGATTATAATGTTTGCTAGCGGCCTGGTGGTGAAGAGCCAGGGCTTTTACCGCCTCTTCCGCCGTTGCTGGGTAAGATGTCCGTACGGCGACAATACTGAAATACCAGCAACATCTCAACTACGTCAGCAAAATATGTCTAAGTATCGTCCACAAACGAAGTAGTACCAACATCGAGTGTACGCCTTTAGTATAGTCGAAATAACATCAGAAGGTAAGGTACCAGCCAAATCATCCTAACATATAAAATTTTCCCTAAAACTAATGCGTGTTGTCCGGATATCTAATACAGATACTGTTGGGGCAGACGTTCAGATCTTTCTGGGACATCACAGAGATGTTAATGGTTTTCTGGGGAATGTTCATATGACAAAAGTTTCGCTCTGTCCAAACCTCAGCAGTGATGCAGGTATTTGGAATAAGGGTGTAGACTTGCATAACGTAAGCGTACTAGATGATGTTTACCGTGGGTCCACATCTATCATGTTCCTTCATAAAGAGAACAGTAAAATATCTATACATAAGAACGTCAGAGAAGGAGACACAATTACTACTAAGTTATTACAGCATATTCACAAAAGGCATTAAGAACATTGGTTTAGGAACACGTAGGCGTTTGGGTAATGGAGAATACCAAAGAAACCACAGATTTGCTGATGACCATTCCTTGCTAAGTAACATGGGGGATAAATTGCCAAGCATGACTATTGTACCGGACAAACAGAGTACAATCGCGGGCATAAAAACTATATGCAGAAGAGTAAAATAATGCTGAATTGCCTAGGGAGATTGTGACAAGGCATTGGAAGAGGTAAGCGAATATATCTATTATTAGGAAGCACTGACCCGTGATCACTACCAGAAGCCAGAGAAAAATTGGAAGGATAAGATTGAAGTGGACTGAATTCGACAGCCATTCTCAAATACTGAACAGCTGCCCCCCGAAGAGGAAAGTGTATAACAGCGGCATCTTGGTGGTACTCACCTACGGGACAGAAACTTTGAGTGTCACAAAAAAGGTTCAACTTACACTGAGGACGACTCAGGAAGCATTTGACGGAAAGTAGATAGTTGTAATATTAGGGACAAGTAGAGAGTGGTGTTGGGCAGGGAACATACGCGTGTTATGGACATAGGTGAAACAAACAAGAAATGGGCATGGGCAGGGCATATATTGTGAAGGCGAGCTAATCGGTGGTGACTAATGGTGACAGTGTGGATTGCTAGAGAAGCAAGCATTGCTGGATTCTGCAGAAAGTAAAACGGCAGATGAGATTTTTAAGCAATTTCGCAGCAATTGAATGGCAGGGCGAACTTTAAAAACGATAAAAACGAAATTGTCTTGGTTGTGAAATGTTTTTTGAAAGAAAACGGCCACATGTAAGACGAAAGATGAAATACACGAAGTTTTTCGACAAAAATTGATTGCGTTTGATGCTACTGTGCGAGTTCTCGCGTGCTACCATATTTCCCGAGGAGCAAGCCGACCACTGGCATCGCCTTTCTTAACTAATCACACGAGAAAACTCCATTAGTGTATCAAAAACAATACTCTGGGCTGATAGAGGCGAAAAGCGAAAGCGGACATGTTTTCGAGATGTAGGTGCGCTTTCAAGATCTGCAAGGGGTCAAATTACACCGGAACCCTCAAATACGGCGCGCCACATCGCATGTATATTGTGGGTGCATAAACTATACCTTCAGTAAATCAATGAATCACTGAAAATCTCGCTCATTTTATGAGCTTTATGTGATTCATCGTCCGTGTCTAGCTTCTCAATAAGCGCTCTCCAAAATCGTTACGCGAAGTGTTGTGGGTTATTTCATGTATTTTGTTCTGGAAGGTTGCCTTTAGGAGTCAGAAATGCCTTGGAAACTTTTGGTAGCGAGGGTCTGTAGTGATTTTGGATATTGGAGGCACATGTTAGAATAAAAGAGTTAGGTTTAATCCTAAAGCATTTTGCATACTTGGTAAAGGTGGTAGAAACTGCTACTGTGTTCTGCTGAAATTACTGTTAAAGATCTTCATGTCATCACTGTGAGGTTGGTCAGAAATGTCTGCCACTGTGGCTGTCCATAAGTGGATAGAACAAATGGTCATCTCATCATTCATCATTCTCTCATTCATGATCAGCCTCTCTACCCTGGCGCGTCAGAGCTCGTTCCCATAGATCTCCAATTATCCCGGTCCTGTGCTGACTTTGACCAACTTATACCCGCAAACTTTTTGATATCATCTGTCCGTCTAACGATCTGATGCCCATCCCACACTTGCCTTCTCTAGGGATCCACTGTGTTATCCTTTATGACCCACGGTTACCTTGTCTCGGCATTACATGCCCTGCCCACACCCTTTCCTTCTTATTTATCTTCCAAATATATTCTTCACACGGGTTTCTTCCCTGACCCATGATGTTGTCTTCTTGTTCCTTAATAGTAAATCTATTATGTTTCGTTCCATTACTCGCACAGTCGTGCCATGTTTAAGTTGAACCCTCTTAGTGAGCCTCCAAGTTTCTGCCCAGTAGGTGAGTACCAGTAAGATGCAGCTGTCACACACTTTCTTCTTCAGGGACAATGATAAGTTGCCATTTAGTATCTGAGAATGCCTGCCGAATGCAGTCCACCCTATTCTCATCCTTCGAAATATCTCTGCCTCATGATATTGATCCGGAGTGGCAACTTCGCCTACGTAGACATATTCGTTTACCACTTCCACTGCCTCGCCACCTATCTCAAGCTGCTGAGCTGTCCCCACTGATTTCGTGGTTATTTATTTTTCCGCATGTTATTTTCAGAACCACAGTTCTACCCTGTTTCTCAAGGGCGCTAAGCATGCTTTGCTATTCATCCACCGAGATGTTTAGCAGGTCAACGTCATCAGAAAGTACGAAGTTCCTGAGGTATTGTCGGTTAACCCTAATGTCCACGTGTTAGCAATCTATTGTTAGGAATACCTCTTATACACCCGCTGTGAATAACAGAGGAGAAATTGTGTCTCCTTGTTTGATGCCCTTCCTTATGGGAGTTTACTGCTCTGCTTATAACGGGCGATGGTAGCTGAGGAACCATGTAAATATCTTTAGTATTCTTATGCAATGCTTATTTTCAGCCTTATTTTGCAATGCCTGAACGACTGCTGAGGTTTCGACTGAGTCAAATGCTTTCTCATAATTTATAAAGGCTATATCTAGGGAAGAGTATACTCCGCGCGTTTCTCTATCACCTGAGTGATCGGTCATAGTGGTCTAATAAATATCTTAAGAATCCCTGTTGTTCATTAGGTTGACTGAAATACGTGCATCATCCATGCATGCGTCCCGTCCCTGTCAATCTTTACACAATCCCTGCTCCATCCATCCATCATCCATCCATCCATCATCCATCCATCCATCCATCCATCCATCCATGCCATCCATCCATCCGTCCGTCATCCATCCATCCATCCATCCATCCATCCATCCATCCATCTCCATCCATCCATCATCCATCCATCCATCCATCCATCATCCATCCATCCACCATCCATCATCATACGGACACTTCTAGCTTGTAATTGCACTCACCACAATCCCTCAAAAACTCGATTAAACACTGAAGAAGCACCTGCTGGCAACAATTTTGTTGACATATCTTGGTACACACTAGGCCTTCGGCGATCGCATGCATTTTAATGTATACTGCGTAGTTATAATTTCAAATACCAAGTTGTGGAAATCTTTGCACCATGATATTCCGGCGGCTCGCCTCACCGGATAACTTTGTTTTCAAACCAAAGAAAGTAATAAATCTCGCAACTGTGTTTCATCCCCGTATTTATTTGCTCGTTACATCAAAATTTGAATCAGGCTTCCAACACCGCAATTGCCCGCCACCCTTGTTTCAACCATACTCGGTGCGCTCTGTTATGTTGCTTTTCTGATACATCGGTAATCCGCTCTTATATTTGAGAACTGAAACTTTTATTTTGTGCGTAATTTTTTAGAGAAGACACATGTTCAGCAAATTGTGTACAAAACATTCTGTTAAATATAAACATCATAGATTATCATCAGGCCAGTGGGGGAAAATTGCGAACGTGAAGATAGCGTTTGTTTTTGCAGAATTTTCTATGGATGTTTATTGTGCACCGACAGCAAATGGGCCTATAAGTTTCACATATTAGGACACACAAATAATACATACAAGCCATATTATCTAGAAACACAAAGAACGCACAAATATTTACTTGTCAGCCTTTTTATGTACAACGATTCAAAAATAGAATCAACACTTTAAAATATATATGCCTCATTTCAGTATACAATGGCGTCTTTAAAACCAGACATATAAACATAACAGCTAAGAATATATTTCAAAGAATGTAACGAAAACATTTGCAGCGAGATATTTTATGTTTTCCTTAAATGTTGCTATACATCCAAACACTATGCAATGTTTCTAAAAATCCATACCTTCCCATAAATAAACAGTGTAAGCATAATTGGGAATAAGTTTTTTGCGTTTGTGTTTATGCATGCACGTTGAAAATAGTAATTATTGAAGCGGAATCTATTCCACTTCTGGATTGCTATAATTTGAAATCATCATCATCGCAAACTCACTTCGGAGAACTGGATGACATAAGGCTCTCCCATTTACCTTCAACCGCTGCTTTCCCGCTCTGCTCGAGTAGATTCCTTCCCCAAATTTTCTTATTTCATTCTTCCACCAAACTGTTGGACTTACCCTTTTAGACCCCTCTCGGTATTCACTCTGTGACTCTCGTAATCCACCGGTAGTGAAAACTTTCTACGGCACTGCCTACCCAAGAAAATTCTTTTCTTTTATTTAAACTATTTTATCTTCCACCGGAATTCGCTCTGTGTTTTAGGAAACTTCTTTTCTCTCTCTAAGTGGTTCTCCAATCATTTTTCGCTCCCTGGCCCGTTTAGCCTTCGTAACATTTCTTTGCAATTTTTTAGTAAGGCGCCACCATTCAACTATCTATGCCATCACTGGCAGTATGCACTGGTTGTAGATTTTTCTTTGAGTGAAATATGTGCTTAGGGTGCCATATTTGGGTATGTATGGAGTGTTTCTACCCACGCCTATTTTGGTTCGAATGTCTGTCGCCTGGCTTACATTCTTTCAATTTATAGGTGAAATATTGCTCCTACATTCTTACACCTTTCCCTGCTGATACTTCTAGCGTTTCATTTACGAAGGTAAATAGCTCATTTTCCGCATGCATCTTCCTCGTTTCTTTGGATGTTTTTATTTCTAATTTTACCCACATGACCGTCCTTTGTTTTTATACTTTCTCAAGCACATTTTCGAGTTGTTCTGTTGTTTCACTTAGCAAAACTGCAGTTTGCAAACCTGAAATGGCGCACGTGTCCTCCGTGTAGCCGTACATTCGTGTTTTC
>JABSTR010001486.1:0-42744 GCA_013339765.2 Haemaphysalis longicornis | reverse complement strand
GTTGCAGGGTTCCTTTAATGTTCCTTCGCCTACCATCGTCACCGTTTCGTGAAAGCCGTTGTGTAAAGTTGGCTTTCCTGCAGTGCCTTTTACTCGGACGGCCCACGCCATCAGTCAGGCATAGAAAGCTTCGCTTTAAATCCGTGAGAAGCCACGAGTAACACGAGATCTCTCCAGTCCAGCACCCTAACGCGATTAGCTCCAGAACAAATAAAGAATGAACACACAAGATGCATCACGAAATGGTAAAAGTTCGTGAAACGGGGAAGCCGGGAAGAATGCTTGCGAATTGTACAGGGATAGCCGAATATATGTGCACCTTTTATATTTTTCAACTCATAGAAAATAATATGAAAATATGCTTGGCAATCCCCGTGGTTTGCTCGCGATCCGAAGTCAAAGCAACAGTTATCTGTTTTCCAGCTGTGGTGTAACTTTCGGTAGCGACGGAGACGCGCGGCAGACAACTCTCTTAAGTGTAAACACAGCCGAAGGTCACAGAAAACGCCGCACTTAGCGAGCCGTCATGCCTTACTATTATTACTTTTTTTTGCATTTTACGCTTGTGCCCTTTCTGAAGTTGTTGCTTTATGCAAACTTAAACATAGAAAAAAAAATGTCCGTCGAGCCGGATTCGAACCAGCGACCTATGGATGTCTGCACCAC
The DNA here is from genome assembly GCA_013339765.2 of Haemaphysalis longicornis. NCBI lineage: Eukaryota > Metazoa > Arthropoda > Arachnida > Ixodida > Ixodidae > Haemaphysalis > Haemaphysalis longicornis. The sequence continues at coordinate 42,078 of JABSTR010001486.1, read as the reverse complement.
AGGGAAACCTCTACAGTCCACCGCTCTACCAACTGAGCTATCGACGGAACGGGATCGCGCTTACGGTCGGCTCGCCTGGCCAATAGCCGCTCGCAGGTGACCTAGAAATAAGTGCGAGGCGGCGCGCGTTCCGCGAAATTCGTACAGTCGAAGTACTCGTTGTAGGCGCGGAAAGTACCTTGGCGCGCGCTTGTTTTCCTAACATCCTTGCCACTTTTCTGTTCACGAATCCCCCCAACGACTACGGAACTGTGAAATAATTACACCCTAAGGGTGCAAACCACTATGACTAACCACCCTTAAACCCAAAAGAAAAACGAAAGAAAACACCCCCCTGAAGGGAATTTTGTTGTTTGCATTAACGTTACACCATAGCAAACAAACACGCAAGGGTAAAACGCTATTACACCCTTTCAAAGAGTGTTTTTCTTTGTATGGGGTATAAGGGTGTTAGTTATAGACACAAAGGGTGTAAACCAGTTTTCAGAGTCGTGTTTCCTATTACCCTCTAATCTATATATTTTAATAGTGTAAAAGAATTACACCGTTTTTGTCTATAAACTAACACCCTATCAAAAAAGAAAAAAAAACATGGTTTGAGAGGTTGCAATTAACAATAAAACACCCCTTAAAAGGATGTATACGTGCTTTTGCTAGGGTGCATGGGTGTTATAAACGAAAAAAAACACCGTGAGGGTGTTTCCTTTGCTTTTTTGCTAGGGTGCAAAGGTGCAGTTAAAAACTAGGTGTAAATCCTTTACAGTGTATGAAGACCCCCCCCCCCCCCCCCTCTTTGGCCCTCATTCGCTGAATCAATGCTGGCTTTTTCATCCTGAGAATTACAATCTCGCTATGCCAAATTTGTTTACTGAGGTGAGGATGTATACCGCATACATTTGACCTTCAGAGCAACCAGTATACGCACTGGTATACGCAAACAGTATACGGAAACACTATACGAAAACCATAGAGAGTTTTTAGCATGTCGTTACCGTGTTTTTCGTTACCGTTACCGTGTTACCGGAAACCGGAGTTTTGGTTTACCGCTGGAAACGGTAGGACACGTTTCGCACACCGTTCGCGGTTTGCGTATTCCGTCAGGTATTGCGCAGGTGTTGCGCAGGTAGCAACCCCTGATAAATAAGTCTCAAAGCAAATCACGCACAATTTTGTTGTTCACATGTATTTGCTTTCGTTTAAAGTAGCTTTGAATATTTCACTTTTCGGGTGAAGCGTTCACCCGTTCACCCGACGACGAAGCTGAAGACGCGACCGGTGCGTGGCTTTCTAGGTGCTGGTGGTGGCCAACATCATGTAAATATATCGCTTCGTATTCAACCATCTTTCCTGTCACTCGTCCTGCCGCGACGTTAAAATATGGAATGGCGGAGCACTAATTTCCGTTTTGCGTTAAAAAAGCATATCAGAGAAAATGAATTCCTACATTTTGGTTATTCTATAATGCATCATCTTTAAATATTACAGCCTGATTCTTTCAATGTCTTTCTTGGTAATTGCCATAGATTGCGCAGTTTTTTATGGGGACCAAATTGGTGTCCACCCTTTGTTGTACTCATATATTTACCGTATTTTTACGCGTATAACCCGCACCAAAAATGCGAAAATTTCAGTCGCAATGTAGGGGTGCGGATAATACGCATCGTTTTTCCTTTAGGACAGCTTCACGGCAATTCGTGTTATGCCGTGAAGCTCCTACGCAGTGACACTGACTGAACCTTCCATGGCAGCGATTGCGCAAAACATACAAGGACAAGGAAGAAAAAACAACATGAACGGAACCGAAGATGGCAACAGTGAGGACTGCGGCTCAAGTGATAGCTCTAGCGAGATCAGTGACACTGAGTGAATTGTGAATTCCGCCTTGCAGTCAGTGTAGTCGACTTGCTAAATATGCGATTTTTCTGTTTACATACTATGTGATGTGTTGCTTGAGCAGTAGCTTTGGTGCGGTTTTTCCTGTATGAAATGTGCGGGCAATAGCAAGTATCTTCTTTTTTTCTTTTCTGGCGGGCTGAAAGTGGTGGTGCTGATTATATGCAGGGGCGGGTTTTACGCGCGAAAATACGGTATTGTCAATCCTGCATAGTCGTGGACAAATGAAATGCGAACACAAACATATGAGCCAGACCACGGAAATCTGAAAAATACTGTTCGTTGAGGTCCAATAATGGCGCGCTATTTGCATATTTGGAAAGGCACATTACCCAACTTTGTTTTAATAGCTAAGCCACGCCTCATTTTGACTTACATGGGAAGAAATCGCACTATTTGTGTGCTCTAGTTGATATTTTCATGTTCGCGTTTCGTTAGTTCATGAATGACTCTACATTTGGTTGATGTACTGTAACATGAGCCGGTGTTTATGTATAAACGTATTCCATGAGCCGACTACTTGCTATAGGGGCCCAGGTGTTTTTGGCAGCAATGGTTTGTCTGTACAGACACGTGAAATAAAATATCTTAATTGAATTGAATTAAATTCGGGCTTGTTCTTTCTCTCCTTATAGCTACAACTACACAACTGATCGCGTGAGATACTGTCTTCGAAGAATCGTTCTAACGGTTTAGCTGTACGCCAACAGCAGTGTCTGCAATTACCGGCAGTGTGACCATCTGTGACTTTTGTCTATCCCTGTCACACGGGCACTTTCAATCGCGATTGAGTCGATCCGTATCGAGCTAAATCCGGATCGGGCCTCTGCTACACGGTTGTTTCAATCGCGATCGAGCTCGATCCCGCTCGAACTCAATCCTGGTTTGTCAAGCGCGATCGAGGCTTCCAAGCGCGATCGAACGAAAGCGGCGATACTCTCGTCCCCGCTGAGTAATGGCACAGAATGTGAAAACTTGAACTAACGCCAGAAATTGTGTCAGATAACTTGACCCAAATAGGCGCGAGGTAATATTTACATAGTTACGTATACCTACGACCGCGCGAAGTTACCAGGACGCCGGCCGCAAGTACATTGTTAGCGCCATCTGGCCGCGTAAACAAGTGCAACCGGTTGCCCTTTGCAACTTCTCGATCGCGATTGAAACGGCCGTGTAGCAGCGGCAACACGTAGAGCGCACTCGAAAACTCGATCGCGATTCACTTCAATCGCGATTGAAAGTGCCCGTGTGACAGGGGTATTATTTCCCTGGGCGCATATCGCCTAAGCAAAGGACACAGTTATACTATATTTCATTTTTCCCATAAAACATTAGGTGGATAAAGTGGCTGTTTCGCGCTATTATTCCACGGTGAACATCTTACAACTTGTCTAACTGTCCACAACACTCAAATTTGATTAGTTACTTCCCTTTGTTACTACAGCGATCCAGCTTGAATTTGAAAAAAGATGTGAAGCTCAGAGTTTCTTCCTTTTCTTTATTGACATGTGCAGGCGATCTTTTGTGTTCAGGTAATCACTTAGGGTGCCAACGAGGATTACCGGTTCGTTAGCCACTTCGTCTTAGTCCCTTCCGAAGCACACTCGTTTGTCAGAATGTTTTGTAACTTCGGGTTAAGAATTTATAGCTGTATTCTAACATACACTGAATTATGTGCGTGTTGAATGATTTATCTATTGAAAGTATTCCTTTTCCTCTCGTGGCACAGGCTCGAAATATTTGATTTTTAATAAAATTAAATGCTTGCTATATGAACGTTTGCTCGACATGTTCTATAACGTGCATATTGTACGGTAAAAGCGCTCAGTTGGGGTCCGATGAGAAGATTTAGTTGCATGTTTTTCATTCCATGTTGTTCGTTTTTTTTTTTTTTTTCATGTCTTCGGTCCCTGTGATACCATTTAAGCTTAACAAATGTTAATCCATCACTGTGTTTCTTTCTTTCGCGCGTCTTCTTGCAATTTAAACCGTAACGAAACGCGCCCGTGACAAGAATCGGGTTCGTTTAGTGTCATTTTTGTCATTTCTAACTTGCGTGTTTGGAGGAATGTTAGTGTAAGCTCCTCCTACTAAATTCCATTCGCACCACCTTATGCCCTTTATGGTACACGTGTTGTCTATTGGGTGCATTGTAAATCTACTATATGTTCTCGTTGGTCTGTAGAATGGATGTGGGCGTGCTTTTAGATTTAAACCAACAATTTAGGCAATACGAGTGTATCCCCCAACTAGGTTAGTGCACTCCAAGCGAAGATAAGCGTTCTCGAAGAAAAAAAAACATACGCGAGATAAACACAAAACGCAAAAACAATGAACTGTATGGATTTGCACACGACCGCATTAATTTAAAGAATGTTCTGACTGATCACACCAGCATCACTGGCGCATCCTCGGTTTAGCAGTCCTGGACGGTCCCCGGGCAGTCCGAGGACAGCGTTCGGACCGGAAGTCCGATAGAAATACATAGAAAAATCGAGCATCCGATCACGTCTCGGTCAATCTGCGGACGATCCAGGACTGACTAATCGAGGATGCCCACTATTAACCGGGGTAGCGCTGCCGCAGAAGGAAGGATTTAGCGGACCAGGCAGGGCTTTAGGACAAAGAACCAATTTTTATTTTTAAGGCGAAGGCTTAGAACATCGTGTTTCACCGAACGTGTTGCAATTTCTGAGACACATAAAATGGGCAGGTACAGAAAAAAGCAGCGCGAGACTGGGATCACACGCCCGGGGGCAAACGGGAGGCTCCTGACGACGGCGAGCGAAAGGAAGAGCTTCGGAGGGCTGTACATGTGGGGTTGATCAAATGGTTACGGACGACGCAGCAAAGTTCACCGAAAGATCAACAGCAGATCAAAAGTACAACTAGGCTTCCGCCTTCACATTCTTGGAAAGTTCGAAGTATCCCCCGTATTTTTTTTAAATACAACTTTGTATCATAGCTCACATCGGTATGATGCAAAACCTAGCAAATTGACTTGACAATCTGAATGTAGATTGTCTGGTTACTGTTAGCATCTTTTCCCCTCTCTCTCCCTCCATGAGGATGGCACGAAAGTGACCTGTGAGAGAGAGAGAGAAGCACTTTATTAAAGAAGACCTCTAAGCGAGGGAGGTGGCCGGCAGCCGGAGCTGTGCGGTGACCTTCGTAGCCCGGGCTATGATGATGACCTGTGAAGAAGTTTACAACTATGCACGGCATATCTGTGCTACCATCGCTTTTGCCGATATAGCGCAAGGAAGAAGCGTGATACTTATCACGAAGGCAGACTCCCGACGTTGCAGTGGCACACACCTGTCAGTTTTAGCAACGCTTGAATAAAGCGTTTTGATGACCTTTTGTTAACATAACACACGTGTAATCCGTCCTTAGGTTCGATTTCAGGAAAGCAGAGAAGCCTGCCGATATCAGTGCCTAATTAAATCAAATGCAGTTGTCAGTAGCGCCTCTCCTTGCCGACTTCCTCGTGGTCGGTTTTATTTCTTTCTTTCTTTTCGCTTTGCTCACAAACAGAAAACGACGTTAAGAAAGTATAAAGTAAGAACGCTCTTACCCTACTGTGGCAGTTGAGAAAAGGGCGTGTTGTCCTGTTTTTAATGGATTTTTCTTCTTGTTCGCTGATCCCTCGTACGATTCAAACACTTCTGATCGTGCTCAGTTTACAAGAAAGGGGAAGAAATCAGCGTTCGGGTGCGTGGGAAACATGGCGCAGGGCGGAAGTTGAACGGGGACGTGCTGAACGCCCCCTCCCAAATAACATTGCGAAGCCATGGCGAACAGATTCTGTCACCAGCCAGCCACCCCGCGGTACACCCATGAAGTGCATCATCTCGTATTATCGCGCAGGATTACGCGTCACGGCAATTTAACTATGAGAAAATGAAAAAAAAAGAGCAAGCCCGCAAAAGAAGTGTCCGTCGAGCCGGATTCGAACCAGCGACCTATGGATATCCGCATCGTTGAAGAACCGCTACAGTCCACCGCTCTACCAACTGAGCTATCGACGGAACGAATCTGTGCGAGCAGCAGGTTTGCCCGCACACCGCAGCCTGCAAGAAAGTGACCCATTAACGCACGCGAGAAAGTGCGTACCGCCCTCTCCGCCTCCAAAACTATTTCAGCCAAGCTCCACGTGCCCCGTTGCGTGCGCTGTTATGTGAACTGGCTGCAGTGCGAAGTGCCTGGCTCTTGTTACAGTGAAGTTGTCCTGCGCTGGGTTGTGACCAAAATTGCGTCGCCCCCGCAGTGGTGGCTCAGTGGCTAAGGCGCTGCGCTGCTGAGCACGAGGTCGCGGGTTCGATTCCCGGCCGCGGCGGCCGCTTTTCTGATGGAGGCAAAAAGCAAAAACGCTCGTGTGTGCGAGATTTCGGCGCACGCTAAAGATCCCCAGGTGGTCAAAATTAATCCGGAGCCCTCAACTACGGCGCGCCTCATCTCCTGCGTTGCGTCGGCGCGTTAAACCCCACAATCAATCAAAATTGCGTCGCCTCGATGGTCGCTCAGAGCGAGTGTAAAACGCGCTGCAGCTCTCAATGTAATGTACGTATCTCGAGGAAAATTATACTGAAACTGACCACTGTGGCAACTGCATCATTACACCGGATTAGATTTAGTTGTCACAATTACTTCGCAGTAAAATTGCAGACGTTAAAGAATGCCGTTGGTGTCATTGCATGGCAGTCTACGGAGGGATTATATGGTTACAGAAAACGGTTTTAACTTCTCTTTTAATCGTCGAAATTATACCAAAGCAAGTTATACAAGAATTACAATTGGAATTATTTGGAATAAATTCAAAGAACGTCATGTATTTTGGTTTCGTTAATATAGTAAGTCGCCATACATAAAAGGGGCACTGACACAAAAATTTTCTCTTGTTTTTTTTTTTGCGATAAGTAGCTAGTGACCTACTTATCACCTGTAGAAACCTCATTTGCTTCAGCGTGCGACGGTTGTTTAATTAGAGGCATTTTCAATGCGGCCAGTCGCAGTTTCGGTTTCAGCGGGTGCCGCGAAACGATGGATTTTGTGTGAACAAAACTGACCACGTGACCGTCGGAGGGATATCACAGAGCAGCGCCGCCGTAGCACTGTCGAATCCGCGTCGCCGGCAGTTTCTGCGAATGCCCCCACGTACTGATCTCGTGAGCCGTTTAGTTAAAAAGCGACCGTGGACGTGACGCAGGCGCTGCGAGTGCAAATTGCTGCCGCGGCTAGAGAACCACGCGCGACGCTCAAGACAGTGGGTGGCAAGACGCGCGCTAGGAGCAGCCGGCCGGTCTGCCTACAGATGTGTTCGGTTTTGCGCTGCGGCGGATATTCGATTGCCGCTCTCGTAAGCGGTGCAGATGAAAATTTTTAATGCAGCCCCCCATCGAATCATTAACTCCTTTGTCATATAAGCTGCCATGGTTGAGACCTGGGTCCAATTTCGGGCAGCGGTAACAAGCTATCGCTCGAGCTAACTACGCCGGCCTGCGCCACTTCGCGGCCGTGGCCGCCGCCTGCACAGTGACCGTGCGGCTCGCTCAGTGGGCTTTTCGTATCTCCGGCGTGTTTTCGCGTCCAGTGTAAATAAAAAGTAATAAAAATAGAGTGCTTGAAATTGCTGTAGACCTTTGGTCGCGGCCAGCTGCCCGATGAGCCGACGAAATCACAGCGCCTCCGCCGCCAACGATCGGGTCGTTTGTTCTCGAGAGCACAAGCTCCGCCCTCCGATTGGAGCGGCGAGCCGGCGAAAAACGGCGGCAGTGCGTAAACGGCAAACACAAACTTGTGATGTGTTTGGATGTGGTTTATTTACAAAATATCCAGGGGATGTTGATTGCGCGAGGTCCTTTGCTCGGTTGCGCTTCGCACACTTCAAAATTGTTTTTAATAATGTTCTAGGCTGTATTCGCCGCTGATATTTTGCAGATGATGTATGTGTGTTCCCACCAATCTATCTCCGAAGTTATTTTGCCTTCAACATTTTGTGCCAGTGCCCTTTAATAGAGTTTATCCCCTCTGCTTGTCTTTTGTCTTCACAGTAATGGAAAACAACTCCCGGCCATCTCCACTAACGCGAAACCTCAGAAGGGACGAATCATGCAGTGTATAAGTATATTCAAAGATTTAAGTCTCTCTCTTACCACACGGCGCTCTCTGATTGGGCGTGGGAGGAGCGCCGTGGGGAAGAGCAATCATGCGCTTGCTGAGGCGGTGGCGCCCTCTGTTGTGTTGAACCGGGTTTAAGCAATTTGCGTGCCCCATTTGCCCCAGTTTGGGGTGGTTGCAGGGGTCAACGCGAGCGCACTGCAATGCCCGCGCCTCACCCTGGGGGCGCGCAAAGGAATTTTTATTTTTCTCTTGTAACAAGAGGAAGTACAAAACACGCGTGGTTACGCTTTTCTACGTTTACATACTCGGTCCGTCCGTTACATTGCAGGACGACATCTCTCCTTGCTATTAACAAAGCAGATACGAAATGAGTGAAAAACTAACATTGCATGAACACGAATGCAAATGACATACACTTCTTGGTACATAAATTGTGCACTGAGAGTGGGGAACTACTCCCCCACCCCAAGCACCAGCTCCCTTATACACAAGACGTTTCAACATTCAAATGCAAAAACAAATACAAAAGAAACCGACCATTGGTTTGTTGACTGTACCGCATACACTTATTTCGCCCACCTTCCCATTTGGGGCCATAAAACTTGAGAAGAGAATTTATTATAAAACCACATATCAGCACGCAGGTGGTCAATGAGGCCCAAGCACCAGCGAAGTGCGCCTTTTCTTGTTTCCACCGACCACCCGACCCGATCAGGCCTAGCGTCGACAGCCGGTGGCTACTTGAGTGTGGCACAAATTACAACCCGCCTGCAAACGCCTTCTGCTTGTGCTTGACGATTGCTGAAGCGGACAGGGAGCGTTCCATAAATATTTAAACATGTTACTTTATTTCTAACCTGTTTTAGCCATTGTACGCTTTTCTTTTAGTGCGCGTTACGTTCTAGCGCGAGGCGTTGGAAAACGAATGTCTGGGTGTTTTAGTACCGTGACTACATGAGGCGACGACGACAGGAGACGTCGACAGCCCGAGTCCCTAAGGGGCTTCTCCCCTAAAAAGCTTTAAATCTCTTTCTGCGCGAACATACGAGCAGCCGGTATAAAGCACAGAAGTTACATTGGCTGTGTTTATTGTGAGGAGCGTATGTATTGGTTCTCACAGTGCATTTATTCAGAGTGAGACAGGCTACACTAAGGGATACAAAGGAAAGAAACACGTGAATAATCGCCTGTCAATGTATCTCTTTTATTTGTCCCCGTTTGTGAAGCGCAGTTTTCACGACTAATAAATTCCAACTAGGCCGGCTCGCTGTGATGTATATTTGTAATACGCAGTGGTTATAACACTTAAATTTGTTTCGGACGGACAGAGAAAACAGAACGATACGAAGCGGCTTCATGTGTTCAACGCCTTCGCCTGAAAGGTACCACACCTCACCTGATTGAAGTCTAATGACAAAATGTTCTGTTGTTCTATCTGTGGCGGCGTGAACGGGGGGAAAATGTGCGAAAAAAATTATGTAATTTTTTGGTTATTGCATAAACAATCTTACGGCGCTTCTCAGCGTCGCCACCCTGACGTTTAGGCCTTGGTGGTGTTGAAAGACCGTGTTTATGGAGAGAAATTGGATAGGTCTAATTCCCCAGTTCTCGTGCCTGTGTGGACGAAAACTCGCGAACTTGTGTTCAGCGTGTGGAAAAATTCAAAGGACTTAGGGCCTCCGTGTTTCGATGTGAGAAGTGTTATATTGTCCCTAAAAAAACGTCTTCTCAGCATTGCATTTGCGTATAGAGATGAAGCCGACGTTAAGAATATCGGTGTAAGCTTGACCTTTGTAACCAGGCTTTCCCACATTGTCCGTTGAACAGTGAAGGACGGTCATCTACGGTGGGAGTAGTGGCCCGATGCGACCGTTGTCCGACGCGGTCGAGCGATTTCGGGTTGGTGTTGTTACACAATCAGTAATATGCTTACTCTGTGGAAGGGAAACGGACAGAACCATGTGTGTCCGCTGGAATAAAACGTTAGTCCTTCCAATTTTCATTCGGCTAATTAACTAAGAAGTATTCTCAATCGCAAATGACAAACAAACGTGTTTTGTTTCATGCACTCATTGTGATGCCCCCAGCTTCCCCGGTCATCCTTCTTAAATGAGTGGAAAGACACTGACTTTCTTGTCACTGCCTGAAAGACATTTCTTTCTGTTTTTTTTTCTTTTTCATGAGTTTGTCGCTTGAGTAGACTGATTAGATAGACATGAGTGGTTTAGTTAGTTCGATTTAACATTTTAAAATATTTTAATTTTTCTGTCTCTGCTGAAATTTGTGTTCATCGGGTAGGGGCGCTGTATTACACAGACACTTAGAAACTGTTACTTTTACAATCAAATAAAAATGATTGATTGTAAGGTTTAACGCGCCGACGCAACGCAGGCGATGAGGCGCGCCGTAGTGGAGGTCTCTAAATTAATTTTGACCACATGGGGATCCTTAACGTGCGCCGAAATCTCGTACACACGGGCGTTTTTGCTTTTCGCCTCCATCAGAATAGCGGCCGCCGCGGCCGGGAATCGAACCCGCGACCTGGTGCTCAGCAGCGCAACGCCTTAGCCACTGAGCCACCGCGGCGGGTAAATAAAATGCCGGAAATGCCGGAAATGGCCATTCCACTCCAAACCTCCCAGGCACTACGCTCGACCCCCTCCGATTACACTTTTAAAATCCTGGTTGATTCCTTCGCTGCATTATTCGTTCTCGTAACCGCTTTTGGAGGCAAAAAAATTCTGTCTCTTACAGCAATTTTAATACAGTGGCGGTGACGGAAACCTACGTGGCGAAAAAAAATCGTGAAAATAACATAACGGAAAGAGCGCGGTAAAAAAAATCCAGTTGACAGAAAAACAGCTGCGCTTTCTTGCTACAGTTCATTAACAGCTGTCATAGTGTCTTAAAATGTGCTTTTCGGTGAAACAATGCGGCGTTTCTGGGTAACATTTAGACAGTTCTTACAGCTGTTAGAAATTTTTCAAGGACAATGCAGCTGCATAATTTGTTGAAATAATTAAAGGTAAGTGCGGAAAAAAATATGGAAGTGTAAAGTCGAGTTGTTTCAGAGCGCGTAAACACATTAACCTTGAGAAATTTGCAAAGTTTCTCATGTCCATGCTCTTCTGGCATGAACATTATCGCATTGTGTGGCGGTCCATGTAGAAACACAGGCTTGGGTTCATTTAAAGGGATGTACAAAAGGCATTTATTTCGGGAACTTTAATCGGAGTACTTTTGCTTTAACGCAGAAAGTATTTTTTTATACATTGAGTGGTCAGCAATGACGTACATACCAGCGATGACGTACCATCATACCAGCGATCACGTACATGTACGTCATTGACCATTTTGAAGGTGTCTGCAGGGGATGCACATGTACGCCATGAGCCTGAAAGGGTTAAGAATGACGCCACCTGTAAATTAGCGGGGAAGTGAATTCCGACGGCTTTAAGCAAACCAGAGAAGGATTAATGTCAACAATGGTATGCAACGTCGACAATGGAGACTACATGAGCACCCGCTATCCGGCGAGCCCCAACGAAGACACCCTTCTGAGCATCTTGGAGAGCGCAGTATATACGGAAAAAGTTGAGGACTTCCACGTTGAACACTGGATTGCAGCTGCAGCGCTCGCAGCATGCAGACTAGAAAAAATAATTTTAAGTCATAGCCAATTTTCGAAAGAGTCTTTAGTCTTAATGAAAGAGCTCAAGATACATCACTTCATATGGAAGCAGATATCAAAGTATCCGAGAGAATTTTAGGTTTATTATAAAGCTTTATCGATAAAAACAATTATAATTTTATCGTTCGCGATGCTTCCCGATCGTACCTGTGGGGAAATATGCCAGACACGATGCACATTTTCTTGACACAGTATCGTCCAGAACAGAATTCGGACCCTTGTGTGATATCACTTGCCGCAATTTCGCACTGCCTCGACGATACGACGGCGGCCGCGGCTGCATTTCAAGTCGAGGCGCTAAAAGTTCTACAACATAGATTTTATGCTGCGCGATAAACCTATTCTTCCGACGGTGCATCAGCACAGTAAAAGCACAAAAAATAGTTTTTATATTCGTGTTACCATGAAAATTGATGGAATTTAACGGCTGAGTGGAATTTTTTGCAACGTAACATGGAAAGAGCGCTTGCGACGAGGTTGACGGCACCGCGTTCAGCGCCAGTTTTTAGAAACCTTTCTAGGGACAAGCACTTACACACCATCAGCTTTTTACGTGGTATATTCCTGCTCTGGGTGCCAGAAGAAATAATTGATTAAAAAATATTAGCAGTGGCTTAGCTCGGCTATGCCAGGATATACGTTGCGTGGGCGAAGGTTCAGCTGGTCATGTGTAGGGAAGATTCCATTCTACTGCGGCACGTGGTGGCCGCTTTGGGAACTAGAGGCGCTTGGGCAGGAATCCTGGACTCGGCACACACGGTATACACATTATGTGACACGTGTATTTATCAAGCGGCTCCGGCGCAGCGTCACCAATCACCCCAGAGCTAAGCTGGTTCCACAGGCGCACGCCGGTGTTGTTGCGATGCACGAGCCATCGGTACCACACCCGGGCACCCCTCGCATGATCATCAAGTGGACCGGGCATCCACGTGCGGAACGGAGTTCGGCGAAGACGCTTAACGCGCGGGGTGTGTGAGAGACACCGGGCAGCGAGCAACGTTCTGTGCGCCTTGTGACGTAACTGCTCCTCGCGCATGCGCAGCACGGCTCTCCAAGAGCCATGCCAAACTGCTGAACCTCGGCCAGTGTAGCTCACGCTACAAAAAATACTAACCGTCAATAAGGTCTCAGTCGACAATTTTCTTGAAAGCTACGTGCACCTTTCACCATTTTGTATACCATCATCGCTGACGAATGTCAATCCTTGGCGCACTTGTTACTCTGCCACCCAAACTTTCCAAGGGGCAAAGCACCTACGTCGGTGACCCCGGTTAAAACTGGAGCCTCCTAAATGCACTAAAGCCGGCCTGGAAACATATTGTCACGTGGCAGCAGAGGAACTGTTTGCAATAAAATGTATAATATACAAGCCGGTAGCTAAGGCAGTTCCAATGTCCGACGCACAGCACGCGTCCGCACAGCTCTGATCGTCCTCGTCTTCTGCCCCAAGGCTCTGAATGAGCTTGGCTTCCAATCAGCGCGTGGAGCGTATCCCTAGAGGAGAGGTTTGCCTTAACTAAACACCTCGCTATTCTTGGCTCCATCGTTGCGGTCCTTGGACAAAGTACTACAGCTCGTGACAATATGATCACTACACCTGCTACCTGAATAAATGCATGGTCGTGAAAGTGATACCGGCGGGTGACGCACCCAACGAAAATCCAGTAGCAGGCAGCCGCGCTCCTGTAAGCCAGCTAGCCATGTGAGAACCCGAAACGCGTGCGGCCGCCGCATGTCTTCACTTCCTCGGGGTAATTTTTCTGTGCAGTAAAGCGGACTTACGGCCCACTGACCGGGACTGGGGTGGCCGCTTAATATATATATATATATATATATATATATATATATATATCAGGGTGTCGAACCGGAACCGAACCGAACCTAAAACCGGAACTGAACCGGTATTTTTGCCGGAACTGAACCCGAACCCGAACCGTTATTTTTTGAGCACGCTGAACCCGAACCGGAACTGAACCGAAAAAAGAAATAACGGTTACCGGTTCATGCTGAAACGGTTCGACCCTCTGTTGTTGACATTGCACAGTCAATGCAATTCAGGCCTTTTTTCTTTCACGTAACATCAACTTCGTGCCTGCTCGCGCACTTTCCCCTCCAGACAATAGAACACTTTCACGCTCTATGTAACAACAAGGGAAAATGAATGAGCACCAATGTAGCAATGGTCTGTTGCTGCTGGAAGCGCGACCGTAGTGGAAGCTGACCAAACGAAATGTCATTCTCCGCAGCTTGCAGGGGATATAAAACGACTTTGCCCTTCCCTAGCTGCAACTTTAGTGGAGCAATCAGGCTGCTGGAGTGCTCCAGTGCGCAGCAGCGAAAGCCCGATGTGTGCAAACTTTTCCGTTTCATAATTTGTTTAAAAGGTCCGACACCTGCAAATTGTAATATTTGACAAGTGTGACCGCAGGAGCTGCTCAGTGGCTAAACGTGCTGCTGACCACAAGTGGCTTCGATGTCCCTTACCCACGACCGTTTTTGAGGACAGTACAGTGGACAAGCTCCGTTTTTATAAGTACAAATAATGGCAGATATGTCAGGGAAAAACGTTAAGGTGCGCACTTAATCTCTTGGCAAGAAACTGCAGTCCTCGACCTTGTCTTGGAAGCAGAAACAGTAATAAAGCAGATGACACGTGCAGAAAGGAAGGCCGGTACCTCACGCTGTCCCATTCGCCGAGCGATCATCTTTTCTGCTTGTTTATGCAGTTTGTCTCTTCAGATCTGCTTTTTTTTTCGAAGGTGCACTTGTACTGACTGCCCAACTCGCTACATTACTTCTACTGCTACTCGTTCTGGAGGGGAGTACTGATTTGATTTGATTGTGGGGTTTAACGCGCCGACCCAGCATAGGCGATGAGGCGCGCCGTAGTGGAGGGCTTCGGATTAATTTTGACCACCTGGGGATGTTTAACGTGCGCCGAAATTTCGTACACACGGGCGTTTTTGCTTTTCGCCTCCATCAGAAAAGCGGCCGCCTCGGCCGGGAATCGAACCCGCGACCTCGCGCTCAGCAGCGCCTTAGCCACACATCCAGTATAGCTTTCTCAAAAGGAATTGCAGTGGTCAGAGCAATAATGCAGTGACTGAGCGTTAACTAAAGCTTACTTTTAACAAAAGTGTGGCTAACACATTCGATAGGGTGACAGCTAACAAATTATTCAGGGTGACCAAATGATCTAATTCATTGGTAGTATTTATGTGCCTGTAGTAAGATTTTTCTGTTTTGTTACAAATATAAAAAAATGTGCGCCATTGGTATTAAGCGCTGATATTTGAACACGCCAGTACGCAGACCTAAATTTAAGGCTTCAAGGTTAGCGTGATGGGCGATTCCATAGCGACGATTGCGATTTCAACAAAAAAATGAAAGGGCAGAAAATATATCCCACCGTCATATCTCTTGGCGGTGGCTTTATGAATAGTCGCTAGGACAACATAAAGTCTGGACGAGAAAGTAGGTGGTAAATCGTCACCACTTCATCTGTTGCTCTAATATCTCGTGATATTTCAAGTTTGCTTTGCAATTGCGCCACTGCCCATGGGGAACAGCAGCATTTTGAATTTTTCTTTGTGTTTTGATTTTACTGTCGCTTTAAACTACTAAATGTTTTTTTTCTAATTTCAGTGAACCGGTTCAACTTTCGAACCGGTTCGCGAACCGGTTCAAGCTCCCGAACCGGTTCGCGAACCGGTTCGGCACGTGATTTAGTCGAACCGGACTGAACCGGAACGAAATTATTTCACCCGAACCCGAACCGTAACCGAACCGGTATTTTTTTCGGTTCGACACCCTGATATATATATATAAGAATGTGGTTCTTCCCTCTTCCATAGGAACCGGTAAAACACGAAAGTAAAATCTTTATCGTGCATCGATATGAACCGGCACGTCACTATTTATATTTCGTCGGTATGGCACCGTTAGACGCATCAACGTGAGACACTCGATTGCACGCATCGGAGCATTGCAAAAATCCGATTGAAACCACGGGCGCTCGCAAACGGTCCGTGCGAACGAAACCAAACTGGCTGTCAGCGAATCGTTTGGTGAACACACGGTCCGCTGCATCGGAAGGAGCAGAGGACCATGTCACGAGCGCGAGATCCGCAAGTCGGCTTCTCCGCAGCTTACGCTGCGCGTCCCCCGTACACGTAGGCGCTGTAGGCGCTGGCATCGAGGCGCCAACTGTCGGCACTAATTAGCGTCATGATGCACTACTTGCTTCACCTCTCCTAGATGGCAGAACCATCTGAAAGGAAGGCTCGTTTGTCGTCCTATTCACGCGTCTGTTCATAGCGCAGTCGGGAGCGCGTTTCGTACCTCCCGTTGCGGCGAAAGAGTTCGTGGCTCTAATCCCGGCGCCGCCTCATCAACCGAAGTTTTTCTGGTGATGTCATTTCCGTGATACAGGACGTCAGCCAGATCTTGATGCACCCCGCATAAAACACTTTCTTGTTAAAATATTTTATGACTAATAGCAAAAAGTACTCAGATAAAAACTTCAGAAACTAATGCATTTCGTACACCCTTTAAGACGAGCCCAACCCTGTATTTTTAACACGAAAGTGTTTTATTCCGGGATACACAAACATTTGAGTGACGTCATATCCATCACGGAAATGACGCCAGTATAACGAAGCAAGGCCTGCAATGGGTGCACCACTGCACACAAGGTCTTCTAGCGGGGAAGCAACCTTTAGAACCAAAGAGTACGTTATACTTAGGGTTGTTCGTTTTCGGGTTTTATATTTTACCATGAAAGTGTTTTATGCCGGTAACCAAGATTTTACTGACGTCATATCCATTACGGAAATGACGCCAGTACACGTTTGCCCAAGCGACCGGTCAGCAGGATGCCACTCGCCAAGCACACCCACAAAACAGCCACCGACCCGCAAATCATGCTTAGCTGCAGAATTTCGTTGCACATTTCACTTCCGTGTTTTACCGATTCTTGACAGAGGAATCAATCACATTTTTGCCATGGACCGCCACTCACTGCTATAAGCGCCTGAAAATGAGCAATTTTGCGATTTATTCAAAGTTAATGTGCTTAGCGGAGTGAAAGTACTCGCTTTTAGATTACCATTTTTTTCAGCACTTACCTTCAACAATTTCAGCATATTATTCGGCTGCATTGTCCTTGAAAACTATCTAACAGCTGTAAGAACTCTCTAAATATGGCCCGGGAATGCCGCATTGCTTCACCACCTAGCACCTTGCGATACACATTGACAGCTGTTAATGCGTTGTGGCAAGGAAGACCAGCTGTTTTCTGTTTACCGTGCTCCGTACACTATTTTAAACATGACATTAAACATGACATCATTTGAAATCTTTCCTAATTCTCGGATAATTTGCTTCGATATAGTTTCTACTATTAAAGCAAGAGTTACAGCCGTTTTTTTTTGTAAACATCTGAAACCTGCTGAAACAACGGAGCTCTGGGTTGTCTTTACGAAGATTCCGTTAAGCTTCGGCTTGTTTCTTGTCCGTAGCATTAGAGTCGTCTTAGCAGCTAATCGCCATATAATTTTATTTCCGGATATTTCCGGTAAAACAAGCGTTACATCCGTTTCCTAGCTGTTACCTTACTCCCTCCGTAGACGGCCATGAAATGACAGCAGACAGGCATTCTGTAATGTTTACAACCGTACTGTGAAGTATAACTAATTGTGACTACTGAATTTAACTCGGTGTAATGATGGAGTCGCCACAGAGGTTAATTTCACTATAATTTTTTCCAAGGTGCGTATAAAGAGCTACAGCGCATTTCACGCTACCTCTGGAACGATCCCGTGCGATTCTTCGTCGACGCGACGCAATTTGGGTTACACTTCAACGCAGGACGTATTTAATGCAATAAGAGCCCGGCGCTGCGCAGTGCAGCCAGTTCATGTAACAGTGCACATAACGGGACTCGTGGAGCTTGGCTGAAAGGGTTTTGGAAGCGGAGAGGGCGGAAAACACCTCGCGTGCGTTTCTGGGTCACTTTCAACTACTCGAGGACTCGGCGTGCGGGCAAACCGGCTGCTCGCGCTGACTCGTTCCGTCGATAGCTCAGTTGGTAGAGCGGTGGACTGTAGCGGTTCCCCAACGATGCGGATATCCATAGGTCGCTGGTTCGAATCCGGCTCGACGGACATTTCTTTTTGCGAGCTCGCTCTTTTTTTAATTTTCTTATAGTTAAATTGCCTTGACGCGTAATCCTGCGCGATAATACGAGATGATGCACTTCATGGGTGTACCGCGAGGTGGCTGGCTGGTGACAGAATCTGTTCGCCATGGCTTCGTAATGTTATTTGGGAGGGGGCGTTCAGAACATCCCCGTTCAACTTCCGCCCTGAGCCATGTTTCCCGTGCACCTGAGCGCTGATTTCTTCCCCCTTTCTTGTCAACTGAGCACGATCAGAAGTGTTCGAATCGTACGAGGGATCAGCGAAGAAGAAGAAAAATTCATTAAAAACAGGACAACACGCCTGTTTCTCAACTGCCGCAATAGCGTAAGCGCGTTCTTACTTTATACTTTCTTAACGTCATTTTCTGTTTGTGAGCAAAGCGCCAAGAAAGAAAGAAATAAAACTGACCACGAGGACGGCGACAAGGAGAAGCGCTACTGACAACTGCATTTGATTTAATTAGGCACTGATATCGGCAGAGTTCTCTGCTTTCCTAAATAGAGACCTCCTCTCTCTCTCTCTCTCTCTCTCTCTCTCTCTCTCTCTCTCTCTCTCTCTCTCTCTCTCTCTCTCTCTCTCTCTATCTCTCTATCTCTCTCTCTTTGAAGAACACCGTGTATCGTGAATATTTACGTGTTTTTGTACCAGCACACACTTGACTAAGGACGGATTACACGTATGTTATGTTCACAAAAAGTCATCAAAACGCTTTATTCAAGCGTTACTCAAACTGACAGGCGTGTGCCACTGAAACGTCGGGAGTCTGCCTTCGTGATGAATATCACGCTTCTTCCCTTGCGCTATATCGGCAAAAGCGATGGTAGCACAGATATGGCGTGCATAGTTGTAAACTTCTTCACAGGTCACTTTCGGGCCATCCTCATGGATGGAGGTAGAGGGGAAACGATGGTAACAATAACCAGACAATCTACATTCAGATTGTCAAGTCAATTTGCTGGGCTTTGCATCATTGTATTTAAAAAAATACGGGTAATACTTCGAGCTTTCCAAGAATGTGAAGGCGGTAGCCTAGTTGTACCTTCTGCCGATCTGCTGTTGAACTTTCGGTGAACTTTGCCGCGTCGTCCGTCAGATCAACCTCTTGTACAGTCCTCTGAAGCTCTACCTGTCGCTCGCCGTCGTCAGGAGCCTGCAGTTAGCCCCCGTCGGTACTTTCACCTGCCTAGGCGGCTCATTCGGCGCTTGCGGCGGCGGATTACTCTCCGTTGGCGTTGGTGTTTTCCTTTCTCGGCGCCCGCTGCGTCGCCCTTTCTCAGAGCCCTCATCCGACCCTCCTTCTGCCCTGTTTCCCTTTGTCGGCGCGTGATCCGAGGTTCGTGCTGCTTTTTTCTGTGTCTGCCTACTTTCTGTGTCTCAGAAATTGCAACACCTTCTATGAAACATAAAGTTCTAAGCCTTCGCCTTAAAAATAAAAATTGGTTTCTTGTCCTAAAGCCCTGCCTGGTCCCCTCAATCCTTCCTTCTGCGCTATTGCTACACCAGCTGAGAATGATGCTGCTGCGATAAGTCAGAACGTTTTTTTCGAATTCATGTGGTCGGGTGCTAATCGATACCGTTCATTATGTTAGCGTTATGTGTTTATCTTGCGTATGTTCTTTTTTTTTTGGAAATGCTTGCTTTCCCTTGGAGTGCACTAACGCGGTAGGGGGACGCATTTGTATCGCTTAGATTGTTGATTCAAATCTGACGTGACGCCCACGTTCATTCTACAAGTTTTGCAACGATAACATATTGTACATTTAAGCGCACTTTTTACACTTTTTACACTGTTTTACACTTTTTACACTGTTTTACACTTTTTACACAATTATTTTTGCACTGTGCAAGTTCCGTGGGGGGTGGGGGGTATTCATGTGTAAAAGCGGCTGGCGTGTAGGAATATAAGCGCACGCCAAGTGTACTTGCCGCGCCTACAACGAGGACTTCGGCTAAACAAGTTTTGCGGAACGCACACTCATTTCTAGGTCACCTGCGAGCGGCTATCGTCCAGGCGAGCGGACCGTACGCACGATTCCGTTCCGTCGATAGCTCAGTTGGTAGAGCGGTGGACTGTAGAGGTTTCCCTGTGGTGCAGACATCCATAGGTCGCTGGTTCGAATCCGGCTCGACGGACTTCTTTTTTTCCCCCATTCTTGTGTTGTGTCGCGTTGGCATAAAGCACAAACCTTGCGAAATGGCATAAGCGTACACGCTGAGTGTCGGACGTGATGACTCGCGAGTGCCACGTTTTCTGTCACTGTCGGCTGTGTTTATCGACTAAAGAGAGTTCTTTCACGCGTCTCCAACACTACCGAAAGTATCCCCACAGCTGGAAAACAGATAACTGTTGCTTTGACTTCGGATCGCCGAGTAACAGTGGGACTGCCAAGCCGTGGGGCAGGTATATTAGCACGCTGTTTTCGATGACTCGCAAATATAAAAAAAGTGCTCATGTATTCGGCTAATCTTCAACTAATTAGTCAGCATTCTTACGCGGCCTCCCCGTTTCACAAACCTTACGTTTTCGCGGGGCATCTTTCGTGTTCGTTTATTTTTTTTTCTTTTGGAGGTAATGGCGTCAGGGTGCTGGACTAGAGAAATCTTGGTTATTTCGTGGCTTCGTCGCGTGATTTTAAACGAACCTTTCTATCCCTCACTGCTGGCGTGGGTCGCCCGTGCCTAAACGCTCTGCAGGAAAGCCAACTTTGCACAACGGCTTTCACAAAACGGTGACGATGTTAAGCGAAGGAAAAAAGCGAGCCTCGAGAAAAAACGCTTCCCATGGTAGGAATCGAACATGGGTCCTTCGCATTATGCAGCGGACGTCTATCCGATTCCTCCATTTTTTTTAATTCCGACACTGTTGAAGCAGCTCGGATTTTGGATTATGACTGTGAGGCTGAGATTGCATGGGCGAAAGCTTTGAGTTTTAACCACCTTTTTCTCAGAAAAGGCGATTTGATTTGTATCGCTATATTTGGCCATGAGTCGTACATTCGGCGACTTTTTCTCATTTTTAGTTCCCGTCGGGCGACGTCGGGCATAATGAGGGACGTTTCGTTTTGCTTTTGTCCTGTATTTTATACGAACGATCGACATTAACGCTATTACAACAAATAAAATTCTTGACTTCGCCATTTATGCGCTTCTGTGCGCAAACAAGGCATTGTGCGGTTACTGTAACGATTGTTTTGTTCGTTTTGGGGCCATTTCACTCGAAAACTCCAGACGCTGCGCTCGACAATCTCCGATTACGCAGTAAGAAATTGTGGTCCATCTCTTCATTTGCGAACAAGGATTTCTCGTTCTCGTTCCTGTTCTCATTCGTTCTCGCAACGGATTTTTTGGAAGAATATAATTTTTTTTTCTGTTCTGTCTCTTACAGCAATGTGAATATCGCGGCGGTGACAAAAGCCTACGTCGTGAAAAAAATCCCACACATAAAATGATATATGGAGCACGGTAAACAAAATTCCGGCTAACAGAAAAGAGCTGCGCTGCCCTTGCTACAAGGCACTAACAGTTGCCAATGTTTATCGCAAGGTGCTTTGCACTGAAGCAGTGCGGTGTTTCTGGGGCATATTTAAACACTTTTTACAGCTGTTAGATTTTCTTCCAGGGGCAATGCAGCTACATAATTTCTTGAAATTGTTGAAGATAAGTGGGGAAAAATATGGGGGTCTGGAAACGAGTACTTTTACACCATTAAACACATCAACCTCGAAAAATTCACAAAATTGCTCAGTTTCAGGATCTTGTCGCATTGTGTGGCGGTACATGCAAATTCGCAGGCTTGGGCTCATTTGAAACGGTGTACAAAGAACATTAATTTCTTACAGTTCAATCGGAGTACTTCTTGGATTAGACGAAAAAACATTTTTGTTATATCGAGCGGCCCCCCCCGTCTCAGTCGGCGGGCCGTAAGTCGGCTTCACTGCACGGATATACTCCAGAGGCAGCGGAGAGTTGTGGCAGCCGCACGCGTTTTGGGGTCTCACGTGGCTAGCTCCTCTACAGGAGTGCGGCTGGCTGCTACTGGATTTCCGGGGGGCGTCACCGGCCGGTGATTAGCTGGAGCTCCTAAATCAGTAGAAGGGACAATTGGGCTAGTTGGTAGCTGTTCATCTTAGTATTGAAAATCGCTCTCAAAACAGCGACAGAGACAGAAAAAAGAGACGACACGGTGCTAAAATCTTCTGTATCACTCCCGCGCGCTGCGTTCATTCAGTTGAAAGATGTAGTCAAACCCGATTATAACGAACCCGGATAGAGTGAATTGTGCTATATATCGAACAAAGAAAAATAAGTTACGAAAATACACGCGAAATATATTCCTTGTAGCGAAGTTCACATCTGATATATCGAACTCGGCGCGCGCAGAATTGCCGCCAAAATGCATGGTCTCGGAGCGGCAATCGAGATGTTGATTGGCTGCGATAGAGATTTTGAGCCTCCCATGGAGCGACGTGAATCCCAGCACTTTCCGTAACTGTTAACGACGCGACTGACTCACGATTAAACCCGCTCGGTCAGCGAGTCCGGACCAAGATGGAAGCATCGGCGAACTGTGGGAAGAGCCCGCCAACGTTCCCGATGTTGTGCTGAAAGGAGTGCCCTTCGAGGATTGCCTGAGCGTCGACGACGACGTTGCCCTCATCATTGTGAGCCCCTCGGACGCCGACACCGTCACCGATGTCATGGCTGCTGGCGCTGCTGGAAGCACCGAGGAGGCGAGGGACGTCGCGAGCGGAAGCCGTCCGAGGATTAATAAAGCGCTTTCGGCAGTCAATATTCCCCACCAATATTGCTTCGATTTTGAAGGACACGGACTGCAACTGATGCAAATGATGTCTCATGTAGAGAATGCTGTGCTAGTTGACGCCGCCAAAACGAAAGTAAAAACAAGAATCACTCTTTTTGGGAAAGTAGGTAGTTACAGCGGAAAGTAGCTTTATTGCTTGCAGTAAAGATAGTTTTCTCTATGGTAATGGGATACTTTATTATGTTATTTCTGCATGCGGGGATGGCAGGAAGAGGGGGGTGGAGGGGGTAGGGGGTTCCGCGTACTGCGAACTCGTAACAAAAAACTCGTTATGGGCGGGTTCGGCTATTTCGAACTATAGAATATATCGAACTAATCGTGACGCACATTCCAGTTCGCTATAACAGGGTTTGACTGTAGTACCGCATAGGCTACCGAGTCAGTTTTCGTGGAATTGGGAGTCTGTAGTTTTAACCGCGGTCAGAAACACAGGTGCTTTGCTCCATATAAAGTGATGTAGCTTGAGATCTATTGAGACTAAATACTTTTCCGAAACTTGCGCAGGACTTGATTCTTTCTAGTCTGCGGCAGACTGCATCTGCAATCCAGCGTTCAACATGGAATTCCAATTCCAACAGAAGTGCACTGAGTATTCTGAACCCCTATAAATAGCCTTCATAGATCATGAGAAAGCATTTGACTCGGTCGAAACCCTAGCAGTCATTCAGGCATTACGGAACCAGGGGGTAGATGAGCATTATGTAAGAATACTTGAGGATATCTACAATGGGTCCACAGCTACCATCATCCTCCATAGGGAGAGAAGTAAAATACCTATAAGGAAGGGTGTCAGACAAGGAGATACAATCTCTCCAATGTTGTTCACAGCATGCTTACAAGAAGTATTCAGAACGTTAAATTGGGAACAGGTGGGAGTAAGGGTTAATGGAGAATACCTCAGTAACCTCAGATTTGCTGATGACGTTGCCTTGCTAAGTAACTCGGGGGACGAATTGCAAAGCATGCTTTAAGCACTGGGCGAACAGAGTAGAACCGTGGGCCTGAAAATTAATATGCACAAAACTAAAGTAGTGATCAATAACCTCGGCAAAGCACAGAAGTTTGGGATAGATGGCGAGGCAGTGGAAGAGGTAAGCGAATATATATACTTAGGCCAAGTTGTGACCCCAGATCCCAATCATGAGGCAGAGATACTTAGAAGGATAAGAATGGGGTGGAGTGCATACGGCATACATTCTCAGATAATGAATGGCAGCCTACCATTGTCCTTGAAGAAGAAAGTGTATGGCAGCTGCATCTTACCGGTACTCACCTACGGGGCAGAAACTTGGGGGCTCACTAAGAGGGTTCAACTCACATTGAGTACGACTCAGAGGGCAATGGAGCGGAAGATGATAGGTGTAACGTTAAGGGGCAAGAAGAGAGCGGAGTGGGTCAGGAAACAAACGCGTGCTAAGGACATATTAGTAGAAATTAAGAAGAAGAAATGGACGTGGGCAGGACATGTAATGCCAAGGCATTGCAAGATAACCGTTGGTCGTTAAGGGTAATAGAGTAGATCCCTAGAGAAGGAAAGCGTGGCAGGGGGCGGCAAAAGGTTAGATGAGCAGATGAGATGAAGAAGTTTGCGGGGATAAATTGGTCGCAGTTAGCACAGAACCGGGATGATTGGAGATCTGTGGGAGAGGCCTTTGCCCTAGCAGTGGGCGTAGTAGATAGGATGATGACGATGATTATGATGATGATGATGGTTATGATGATAGTTATGGTGATCAATCAATCAATCAATCAATCAATCAATCAATGTTTATTATAGTGCCCAGGAACAGCGGAGGCCTTCGTGCTGGAGCACTCAGAGGGGAAAATGCAGCACTGTAGTACATCAACAATTTGCTAATAAACACTCAGTGAGCAAAAAAAAAAAAAAGAGAAAGAAAGACCTACAAAAACGGCAAAGAAGATTAGAAATAAAATAGTGCAATCCAACCGACTTTACACAATCAAGTCGTGCTGGCGCACAGACAAGGTATAAGACAGCAATGAAATGCATCAACAGCTGGCAAAAGAACAGTGAGTGAGCAAAAAATAAGAAGAAACTACAACTTGAAAGAAGAATAAATATACCATAGTGTAATTTTAGGCAACATTACACAATCAATAGAAACTGTAATGTCTGGTCAGTTGCAAGAATAATAATAATAATAATAATAATAATATAATAATAATATAATAATAATAATAATAATAATAATAATAATAATAATAATAATGATGATGATGATGATGATGATGATGATGATCCTTCCGGGTCTTTTCGCTTCTGCTTTTACGGGCTCGCTTTGCCCACGGCACTGTAGAAGGCCGGATGAGGCATGTGAATTACTCCTAAACACGATAGTCTTTCTCGGGCTTCTAAAACTCGAAACTTTTGGTCTGTCTTTCTGTCTTTCTGTCTGTCCCTAAATTGGGCCTTGCGGCCAAAAGTTAGAAAGAATACATGAACGACAGGCTTATATATATTAAAAACGCACCCCAAACTTGTCAACATTGTTCAGGAAAAAGAAAACATTATTCCTATTTGAGGCAATATATCAATACATAAGCGGTATTTGCAGTGTTCTTTTAAACATACGTCGTTGCTTTGCGATAGGTAATAAAAAGAACACACGCTCAAAAAACAATGTTTTGAACAAAATACAAATAGCGCTTGCGCCCGTGGCTTGAGCCTCGTGGCATAATTTCAAAAAGTTCCACAGCACCGAAATGTTTCAGTTAGTGGCGCACAAGCAGTAGAATGCCGGCAAATTGAATTGACTGGCGCATACGTCCACCGTGTTTATCGTGCGAGTAAGTTCGGAGTCTGGGCTACTTGTTGGTTCAACATAATTCAAGCTACAGCGCAGAAGAAACGCACATAAGTTCGTTTCTGTCTTGTCCTTGTGTGTGTGAGAGAGAGAGAGAGAGTTATCGTGGGAGGAGCGAGACGTGGGAGCGGAAGAGCGTGACAGGTGGGCGGTACAGAGAAGAGAGTCATTTCCGTGGCAGCGGCTGCACAAGACTATTGTCTTTCGACGAAATTTGCAGCAAAGGGAGCAGGTATACGCGGACAATTTTTAGTAAGCGGACAACACCGTGACAACCCAAAGAAACACGCGTTATCTCGACCTGCATGCGGGGCCGCCGCACCTCTCCGCTCCAGCGAAGGAACACCTAGTGAAGTGAAGCGGGCTTACGATCCGCCGACTGAGACCGCTGTGGCTGCTAAATATATAAAAAAAGTATTTTCTGAGTTAAAGCAAAAAGTACTTAGATTAAAGTTGCATAAATAAATGCATTTTGTGCACCACTTTAAATGACCCCAAGCCTGTGTTTTTGCATGGACTGCCACACAGTACGATAAGAGCATGAACCTGGGCAATTCGGCGAATTTCTCAAGGTTAATGCGTCTACCGCTCTCAAAGTACCCGCATCCAGACTTCCATATTTTTTTCCGCACTTGCCTTCAACAATTTCAACAAATTGCACAGCTGCATTGTCTTTGGAAAAGGTCTAACAGCTGTAAGAACTGTCTAAATATGGTCCGAAAACGCCCCATCGCTTCACTGCAAAGCACATTGTGAGACACGCTGGCAGCTGTTAACCAGCTGTAGAAAGGAACCGCAGCTGTTTTTCTGTCAACTGGCTTTTTTACCGCGTTCTGTACATTATTTCATTTTTCCTTTTTTTGGCAGCATAGGTTTTTGTCATCGCCGCGACATTCATATTGCTGTAAGAGACAGAACCGATGTTTTTTTTTCCCTCCAAAGAACTGGTTACGAGGACAAACAATGTAGTGACAGGACCAATCATGATTTTTCATTGCATAATCGGAGATGTTCGAGCGCAGTGTCTGGGACGTTTGGCGTTGCTCGACCCAAAAACAAACAAAACAACCGTTCAAGAACAATAACCGCACACTGTCTTGTACCTGCACAAACACGCATAACTGGCAAAGTTCAGACATTTATTGTCTGTAACTACCCGGCGCGGTGGCTCCGTGGCTAAGGTATTGCGCTGCTGAGCACGAGGACGCGGGTTCAATTCCCGGCCGCGGCGGCAGCTTTTCTGATTGACGCGAAAAGAACACACACAAGGAGAAGAAAGGGACGAGGGCACTTTTGTGTGTTTCCTCTGCGCTGTAGCTTGAGTCATGTTTAACCAGCTAGCCCAGACTTCGAACTTACTCCCACGATACCCAGGGTGGACGTATGCGCCAGTCAATTCAATTTTCCCACATTCCACTGCTTGCGCGCCGCTTACTGGAACGTTTCGGTACTGTGGGACTTCTTGAAATGCTGCCACGAGGCGCAAGCCATGGGAGCAAGCGCTTTTGTATTTTGGGTCAAAAGATGATTTTGAACGCGTATTTGTTTTATTACACATCTTGTGCTGCTGAGTCCAATGACGCGGGTTAGATTTCCGGCCACGGCGGCCGCTTTTCTGATGGAGGCGGAAAGCAAAAACGCCCGTGCGTTCGAAATTTCGGCGCACGTTAAAGATCCCCAGGTGGTCAAAATTAATCCGGAGCCCTCCACTACGGCGCGCCTCATCACCGTCGTTGCGTCGGCGCGTTGAACCCTACAATCAATCAATTTGTTGTAACTTGCGTTAACGTACATTGTTGGTAAAGCCACAAAACAAAAACACCCATATGAAGCAAAACGTCTTCCTATATTTCCCAATATAGCTCGGGGGGAACCAAAAATGACAAAATGTCGTCAAATGTGGCGACTCATGGCCAAATCTAGATGGAAAAATCACAGCCGTTTCATTAAGAGAAAGATTGTATGCAACCTTAGTCAGAGTCCAAAATCCGAGCTGCTTCAACCAAGTCGGAATGGCGAAATTGCATAGACGTCAGTTGCATAATGCGAGGTACCTAGGTTCGGCTCCGGCCAAGGCATTGTTTTTTCAAGGCACTTAATATTCCTTCGCTTACAATCGTCACCATTTTGTGAAAGCCATTCAGCAAAGTTGGCTTTCCTGGAGTGCGTTCTAACCCAGACGACCCGCGCCATCAGAGAGGCATATAAAGCTTCGCTTTAAAATCACGATGAAGCCACGAAATAACAGAGAACTCGCTAGTCCAGAACCCTGACGCTATTACCCCAAAAAAAGAAAATGAACGCACACGATGCCCCACGAAATCGTAAGGTTTGTGACATTGAGAAGCCGCGTAAAGAATGCTTACTAATTATTAGACGATTAGCCAAATAAGTGCGCACTTGTTTATATTTTTCAACTAATCCAAAAAACCATGGAAATATGCCTGAAACACGGCTTGGCAATCCAGTGGTTACTCCGCGATCCGAGGTGGAAAGCAAAGGTTATCTGTTTTCCAGCTGTGTTGTGTCTTCCGGTAGTGATAAACAGAGGCGTAGCCAGAGGCGGTTTGGGGGTCGAACCCCCTCACAATTTTTTTCCCAGGCAGCGTGTAAGCGAGACTTAGAGTTCCCGCTGGCAATACTCCTCCCTTTAGATATCTTCAGGTAACCCATAACCTCCACCTGGAAATATTTCTGGATACGGCCCTGGTCACGGAAACGGGCGGCAGACTACTCTCTTATCTGTAAACACAGCCGATAGTTTCAGCAAGCGCTTACTCAGTGGGACATCATGTCTGACACTCAGCGTGTACGCTTCTGCCACATCGCAAGGTTTGTGCTTTATGCACACTCAACATAAGACATTGCAACTTAGAAAAAAAAACAAGTCCGTCGAGCCGGATTCGAACCAGCGACCTATGGATGTCTGCACCACAGGGAAACCTCTACAGTCCACCGCTCTACCAACTGAGCTATCGACGGAACGGAATCTCGCTCACGGTCGGCTCGCCTGGACCAGAGCCGCTCGCAGGTGACCCAGAAATGAGTGCGAGGTGGCGCGCGTTCTGCGAAACTCGTTCAGCCGAAGTCCTCGTTGTAGGCGCGGCAAGTGCACTTGGCGTGCGCTTATATTCCTACATCCTGGCCGCTTTTACTCACGAATACCCCACGCCCTGTGTAACTTGTACACTGTAAAATAATTTACACCCTTAATGAAGTAAATCACAGTCTATAACTACCACCCTTACACCGTAGAGAAAAAACAAAAGAAACCCTTAAGGGTGCATGCTTTGCTGTTTATAACATCCTTACACCCTAGCAAAAACACGAGGATACAACATTTTATAGGGTATTTCATCCTTAATTACACCCTTGAAAAGGGTGTTTTTCTGTTCTTGATAGGCCATAAGGGTGTTAGTTATATACAAAAAGGGTGTAAATCAATTCACAGTGCAGTGTTTGCTATTAACTCTAATTTGTATATTTTATATGCACTATAAAAGAACTTACACACTATTTGCCCGTAACTGACACCCTTACACCCTATTAATAAAAAACACCCTTTGCATTGATGTAATTAAAGATTAAACACTTTAAAAGGGTGTATTCTTGTGTTCTTGCTTGGGTGTAAGGTTGTTACAAACGAGAAAACACCCGTAAGGGTGTTTTCCCTTGCTTTTTGCTGGAGTGTAAGAGTGGTAGTTATAGAGAGGGTGTAAATCATTTTACAGAGCATGAAGACCCCCCCACCCCCCCCCCCCCCTTCGCTGAATCAATGCTGGCTTTTTCATTCTGAGAATTACACTCACGTTACACCAAATCTATTAGCTGGGGCAAGAGTTTATACACACTGGGTATTTGTTTCTCAAGCAATGATTAGCGACATATTCCTTAGCACTGTTTTTCAAACCAGTTGACTGGCCCTTACACCTGCATGCCGCCAAAGCGTGCATCCAAGCACGGCGCTGGAAATATGTTTAATCAGGCAGAGGCGGGGCGAAGGTGTCTCTGAGATAGCCAAAAAGGGGGAATCCAAAATGAATCATTGCGCGTGCAAAGACTGAAGAAAATGCAAGTTTATGCGGCTCTTATAAACAAACCAATAGCTTAGAGAATCACAAGGACACTTAAGCACTCATGATGTAGAGATCGTTAAATATTTATATAGCTTGCAATAGGCAAACGTGTTTTCACATCATTATATATTGTTGCTGTTGTTGTTGTCGTCGTTGTTGTTGTTGTTGTTGTTGTTGTTGTACTTGTTTCTAGGTTATGGGAGCACACCCAATCAGGAGATCGCCCAAACATAAGTGGTTGGCAAAAAAGAAAAAAGGTTTTTATCTATCCGTCAAAATCAAATACTGGAACACCTTCCCCGCGAAAGTGCTGTAACCGTGAAAACCGAATTTATTTAATTTAATGCTGCTGTTATTTAATGCTGCTGCTTCCATTTATTGCTAAAGTTGTTTAATGCTGCTGTTCACGATAGTGTCGTATAACCTTGCTTTTAGCAAATGAACGTGTTTTAGTTAACACTTGCGATGTTGTTGTGCCATGTACGTGTAATTTGGGCCATTGTATATCGTTGTACCAGAGTCCTTCAAAGCATTGAAGGACTCTGGTTGTACTTTGTGTTTATGCTGCTACTTCTTTTTTACTCTGCAAGATTTCTTACCTCACTCTCCTCTTCAAAGTATTCCACTGAGGGCCTTCAAAATTAAAAACAATAAATAATTATGGGGCTCGAGGAAAATAATTTAAGGGGATATGAACGCTCTTTTGTGCCTTAGTTGGGGAAGCGAGACAAGAAATAGCAATAAAATAAAACGAAACCAAAAGGTGCAGAAATGTATACATTGGAAGAAATTTTATGCGGTTACATTACCTTGAGTTACATATGTGAATCTATTAAAATTTTCAGTAACGCGCAGGAGGGCAGAGCAAACATCCCGGCTGCAGAACCCCGTTTTTGAAGCGCCGAATGATAGAAGAGCCGACATTTATCTGATAAGGGTGGTCCTCCCCGATTTAGTCGTGGACAGTCCGCGGGCTGTCGGAGGACTGCCTTCAAACCAGATGTGATATACAAATCAGGAAAAATCGCGAGCCGGATCGCTCTCGTTTTGTCGTTTATAACACCCTTACACCCTAGCAAAAACACAAGTATACACCCTTTGAAAGTTAATTTTATCGTTTGTTGCGTCTCCTCAAAGGGTGTTTTTATAGGGTGTAAGAGGCTGTGTTATAGAAAAAGGGTGTAAATTATTTACAATGTTAGAGGGTGCTTTCTGTTGTCTTTGCTAGGGCGCAAAAGTGTTAATTTTACTCCTTAAAATTGTGTTTCCTTGTGTTTTTGCTAGGGCGCAAGGGTGCTAAGAAAACTCAACTTTCGGGTGTAATTCATTTTCCAGCATGGGAATCTCTAACGGACATCGAAATAACGTTTTCTCTTTTACGCCTCCGTCAGAAAAGCAGCGGCCGCGAACCGAACGCGCAACAATTACGACTCAGCCGCTCAAGTGACGGGCTTTTATCGATTGCATCCTGCGAGAGACGCAGCGCGGTTACGTGAGCTGGGCGTCGTACGATATAAAAGCAAGAAAGGTCGTTGTATTGCGTGCTGCGTAACTTCCCGCCGACCACCTCCACGTCGACAAGGAAAAATATAAACACATGCTGCCAAGTGTGTTTTGTATTGAAAGCGCCTGCGCACACAACGAGAACTGTGGCTGAACGAGTTTTGAGGAGAGTGCGCAGCACGCCCCCTCGCATTCATTTCTGGGTCACCTGCGAGAGGCTATTGTCAAGACGAGTCGACCGTCGGCGCAATTCTGTTCCGTCGATAGCTCAGTTGGTAGAGCGGTGGACTGTAGAGGCTTCCTCAGAATATGGTGCAGACATCCATAGGTCGCTGGTTCGAATCCGGCTCGACGGAGTTTTCTTTTTTCTTATGTTGAGTTTACAGAAAGCATAAACCTTGCCAGATAGCGCAAGCGTATATGCTGAGCGTCGGACATGATGGTTTGCTGAGTGCAGCGTTTTTCTTTTTTTCTTTTTTGAGTTTACAGAAAGCATAAACCGTGCCAGATAGCACAAGCGTACATGCTGAGCGTCGGACATGATGGTTTGCTTAGTGCAGCGTTTACTGAAACTCTCGGCTGCGTTTACAGATAAGGAAGTTCTTCGCCACGCGTCTGCACCGCTGCCGAAAGTTGCGCCACAGCTGGAAAACAGATAACCGCTGCTTTGGTCCTCGGAACGCCGAGTGGTACAGATTGCCACGCCGTGAGGCAAGTTTCTGACTGACTGATTGTAGGGTTTAAGGCGCCGACGCAACGCAGGGGATGAGGCGCGCCGTAGTGGAGGGCTCCGGATTAATTTTGACCACCTGGGGATCTTTAACGTGCGCCGAAATCTCGTACACACGGACGTTTTTGCATTTCGCCTCCATCAGAAAAGCGGCCGCCGCGGCCGGGAATCGAACCCGCGACCTCGTACTCGATGCAGGTTTCTTGACGTTTTGCAAGACTTAAAAAGAAAAAAATCTTTAGGAAAAAAAAACAAAAAAACAACTAGTTTACACCACTCGTTGATGGCGCTAGGAGGTAATCACGTCAGCGCGATGCAATACGCCCTGGCACGCACTCGTTTTTGATAGAAGATGCCATGAATGCACTTGCGTATGTCTCTGTCGGGGGCACAATTCCTCGTCGCCGAGGACGATAGCACTATCGTGTTCCACGCCTAAAGGCGTGACTTAAGCATCCTGTTGTTTAAAGCGAAGCTTTTTTTGCCGCACTAACAGTGACCGTACGCAAAAACGCACCACAGGAAAGCCAACTTTGTACAAAGGGAAGGCACATGAGGATGATGGGTTTCCACATAGGCACACCAATAGCCTCAAGAGTAAAGAAACGCGTCCCGTGGTCGGAGTCGAACCTGCGTCCCTCGTGTTATGTAGGCGATGGCTATCCAATCGCTCCATTCCGCCACTGTCCAAGTAATTCGGATTTTGGACTGTGACTTTCACTCACCCTGGGTTGAACGGCAGAAAGCTTCGCGTTTTAGCTATCTTTGTCTTAAACAGCTTTGATATGTTTTTGTTTTGATATTTTATTTTTCTGCTTTGCTTGAACAAGAAATCTACATTTGCACTAATATAATGAATAAATATCTAAGCTTCCCTTATTACACAGTAAAAGGTGATACAAGGCATTATGCACTTAGAGCTTTTTGAAGTTTTTGTTTTATGTCGCTGTTGTTTCAGTTTTTTGTTTTTATGTTCATCGCGTGAAGGTGGCGAATTAGATAGAGTTTGTATTTTCGTTAGTTCAGTTGTCGTTTCGTTTGAGCGTTTCGTGAATTTCTTGTGTGTTTTTTTTATTTTCTTTTGACAAATAACCAAATTTACACTATTATAAAGATTAAGTGCGTGAACCTTGTCACTAAGGCATTTTTGTGTGAGTAGATTCTTCTAGCAGTTTTGTATCGCTATTTGTGTTTCATTTCGTTTTTTTTTTAATTCTGTTTTTACGCGGGAAAGCAGTATGCAAGTAGTCTCGCGATTAATCAACCTTCGGTTAATTGAAACACACTTCAAAATTTTGTTCGGACCGCTATGTTTTCAACTTATTTTAAAAAGCTGCTTAATTCAAACTGCTCCACTCAGAATGCGGTTAATTCGTACTTTGCTTGGTCTTGCCGAAAAATATCTGCTGCATTGGCCGCTTCGGGCTCCCTGCACATTTGCTTCCTCATATCACTAACAGTCCCAAATAAATCCGATTACCTGAATACACGTGTCAAAGAGAAAAGTGCTGACATCGAAAACTCTGTTTTGAACTCTCATGGAAAAGACAAAGCAGTCATCTACTCGTGAATCTTTTCATTTCAAAGCGTGAATAGCACTTCAGTATTTATGTGTGCATGTTATACTATTAAATATAGGTGATTGTTTCATTAAAACTCAAGTTGGTATTTGCCCCGAGTCATATCTATCACAACTTCTAATATTCAAACAAAATCCTGGTGTCCCTTTCAAGTTTGAATTACCGCGAGCGTGCTCTATAGATAAATCTCAGTGGTTCGTTATTAGATGCCGCGCATCTCTTGCTCCGAGGCATGTCCCTCCTGCGTCGTCGGCGGCCGTCCGCACGCCACCTGCGCATGCGCGACTCTCCTCGTTCGTCTTTCTCACAGCTGTGCGCAACACTCTCACTCCGGCGGCATTAGCATAACGACAGCTGGCGCGCTGGTTGGCGCGCGCTTCGCTACGTTAACGCTGCGTTAACAACAGCTGCTCCGGTGCGCATCTGCGCGCATGCGCGACTATCTCCCTCTCCCGCGCTTCCTCCTCTCCTTCAAGCGCTGTGAATATAAGCGGGTATCGCTCCGCGGCAGTTCAGTCAGCGCCCGCTCTCGTTCTTCTCGAACATCATCGACGATGAAACCAAGATTCGACCACTGCTGCGCGGCAACCACTCACTGTGCACTTTACTGACCATAAAGTCATTATTCTTAAATGTAATAAAGAGCTGGGTGGTGGTCGCTAAAACACGTGTACTCTCTCATTTCACGTATGCATGCGCCGAATCACACCAGGGTTCCCTTGCGGGGAGATGGAGACAATTTTTTTCGCTAGTATCGAGCCAGATAAAGGGAACAAGGTGAAAAGGACTAGAAGACGTCGCTTCAAACTTTACACATGGCAAGCAGCGTTGAGACAACTGTTGTTTCCAATCGGCCCACGCTGAATTCATGTTTGTATAGGTATTGACACCTCTGGCACCCCCCCCCTGGTGGGGACAACCAGTTTTACAGCTAAGCTCTATATGGCTAGAATCCCGGGTTTCCCTTCGAAGGCAACGATTTGGTCAGAACCGCTCCAGCACTTTTCTTCGCCACCACCGTTGCCTCTTTCACAAGTTGCGCAGTGGGCTGATAACGGCTCTATAGCGCCGTAATCAGCAGTTGCACTTTTAACTTGCCACGGGACGGACGCGTGTCGTTCGCTCGAAGTAAGAAGAGCGGGAATTGAAGGAGCGTCGGCACACACGGAAGTGCGAAGGGGGGCGAAAAAAAGAAATGGCGCTGCCGCAGAACGTGCGGCCGTTGTCGTTGCTGCCCCAAGTCCCACCTCGTCGAGTAGCTGCAAATCTCTCCCGGATGAAAAGCAACTTACCCGCTTGAAACGGCGATGTGAGCCAATAATGATAACATATAAATTCACTATAGCAAAGCCCACCCATCTGGCTTCCATCTTCCCAGAGTGGGAGGGCTCTGATTTTTTTTTTTTTTTTGCCGCCCGGATGATGTGGATGAAAATGTAATTTTGGTTTCATGTTCCTAAGCAATGGCTGACAACAATGTCTCCGGAACTGAAATATTCTTGAAGGTTTTGATTCTATAGTTTTTCACGATGTCTTTCTTCGTGATAGCAGCGTCATCCGAATCGCCCGCAAAAAATAACTGCCTGCAGTGAGCGCAAGGAAAAATAAAAAGCGCAATATTTTTTCAAGAAAGAAATCATAGTTTCGGATTCCATCGAGATTCGGTAATAAATTATCAGTTGACCCTTCATGGTCCAATAACGATATAGTACCATCAACACCGTATGAGATGCGTCTGACCAACTCGCACCCGCGTCTGCGCATGCGTTCTCTTTACGCAGCCACGAAGCTTCGGCTTCACGGAGAGCTTCTCGTATGCCCCTCAACAGTCCGTGCACGCACTGCTGCATCCACCTACCCTGGCGAGCCACAGGTGTGCCCTGGGCAGGGGATCTCCGGCCTCGGCCGCCCGGCGGAACTGGTTCTCGGCGTCCCTCAGCATGCCGCCGCAAAAAGCAGCGGCCCCGCTGTAACGCCCACCAGCCGCAGCAGTCACCGCTGCCCCCGAGCGGTCGCCCCGCTGCTGACCGGCGCAGGCCGCGTTCGCCAGCTCCAGGGCCTGCGGGACGCCCCGCCCATGCACACACGAAAGGGAACACTCTGGGCTCTTCGAGTATCAGTCCCGGATCGTCCCAGGACTGCCCGGAACACGATCCGGAGCTCGATTTTTCGGTGTACTTCTTAAGGGACCTTCGGAGCGAAGGCAGTACCGTACTGCCCGCGGACCGTCTAGTGCTGGTAAATCGAGGAGGCCTTCTGTTTCACTAACTTCGTGCAGCGCTGGCCACGCGATTATCAAGCAATCTGGGAAGCGGAGCGGACGTACTGTGACGTAGCTGAGCTACACTTGTTTCAATGAAGAGCAAGCAACGAGCTTAGATGACTGCTCTTTATTGCGCATTGTGGTCAATGGCTCTGTACACTCTGCACACTGTACACCCAGTACGCTGCGTCTGCACCAACCCACCCGGATATTAGCTCTTCCTGGAAGAACAGGTAGACCCACACAGTAACAGCGTGACTGTAGGAGGAGGACAAGGAAATACTATTCAGATTTCTGAACGCCCAGAGTGCGGCCCAGGAGTGGTTCCTTCTTCCCTGTAGCCCATATTCAGTCCGAGCCACCTGTGCTCTGTCCACCAGCTGAAGCTGGGTAGGCAGAGAGGGGCTGGACAGTAGCATCTCCCATTTCTCTTATTGGTAGTTGACGGAAGAGAGGAGGGTGCTCAGGGCCCAAGTCGCACACAACGATTATGTGGCGGAGAGTTCCTACTTCTGAGCAAAAGTTACACCCAGCGCCGTAGTGATTCGGGTTGCATTTAGTGAAGACGCGTCGTAGAAAAAATGGTAAGAAGACACAACACATCAGGCAAACGGGTTTATGAAGAAATATTAAGACATCGACGAATGGGGCTGACGCGGACTTGGAGAGTCTGCTAAATGTATACTTAAGAACGTGGGGGGACGAGATAGATGGAATTCCATGAGAGAGAGAGAGAGGAGGAGTATAAACATTTAATGGAGCAGTCTGTTGTTGGTGACCCCAGGTGGGGGAAGTCCTTAGTCCAGGAAGCACTGGGTCTTGGCGGCCTGTCTCGCCCGGTCTACCAGATGTTTTTGGTGATCCGGTTGGAGCTGGTCAACCGACCCTACCACTGCTCAAATGAGGGACTTAAAATTTTGTCGAGCGAAGCTGATTTATCACTGCACCAAATAATTTAGACAAAGGACGTAAATTACTCTACTGTAAAGGACGTAAATGACTCTGCAGGTACTCTGTTTTAGTTTTGTTTCAGCATGTCTCTGTCCCTGTCCTTGCGTCCTTTGTCTAGATATTTCGGTGCGTGAAAGTGTTATCGTTGAAGTTATGAAGCATTCCACTGAGGTGGACTATTCGGGCAGAAGGCAATCAGCCCCCGTTGATAACGACGATTGTGATGATGGTGGGGTGATGTGGTGAAGGTGCTGACCCATGAGGCCCCGGTGACTTAGGCAAATGCGATCAGGTTTGCGCCACTACTCTCACCTGCCTCACGTCGCCCCGTTGGTGGTAGAGAAAGCGAAACAGTGGTTTGGACAGCCAGGGCTTCCCCACCCAGCTGCCGGATGCCCCCAGGCGGCCCAGTTCTTGCAGGGGACCCACAGGCGCCGCCGTGCTGGGACGGGCCTGTGACAGGGAGAGCAAGCGGCGTACGTGGCCATGTGTTAGGATGCTGACCTCTTTGTCATGCCGGCATGGGGGAAGGGCCATCTCAAAGGCGCCTGGTGAGGGGTCACATGAAATGGGTCACTTTTCCACCCCCTTGCATCTTGGGGAACAGCGCGAAATAACAGGGACACAGTTAAGAAAGAAGTGAATGGGACAAGCGCTTGTTCTATTCACTTCTTTCTTAACGCGCTGTTCTCAATATGCAAGTACACTAAATAGCCCTACTCGCCACCCTGTACAGTTTTTTCCCACCCCCGCTTCCTTGCAGTCACTGCCGTAACAGAATTTGTGGAGAACAAGGCGGTTCCCGCCTACGACGTCTCGGGATGGCGTAACAAAGCGCTGTTGTTCACGGGTTGTCCTCGCGCCTCAATAATTAAAGGGGCCCTCCAACACTTCTTTCAACTTTTTTTTGAAATGTTAAATTGTTTCAGAACGTAGTCAACCAACACATCCAGTAGTTATATTAGGGGGTCGCAAAGTACCTCCGCCAAAAATTACTGCTTAATGCCCATCAGATAACTTCGAAACTTGCTCAGAAGATTTTTCTCTCTTTCCCGGTCTTGGCGTTCTTCGACCGCTGGAATGACGTCATTACAGCGGTGTAGCGGCTATTGGCCGTCTTTCCTTCTGTTGCAGCAACGACTGCGTTCGATAGCCGCTTTAAACAGAAAGCTACAAAAGCTAAGCAGAAACGGAAGGCGTATATGCTGCGGCGAGTAAATCACGCAGTGCCACTCCGTGCTATTCATAAGACGATGCTTCCAGACGCGAAGAAAAGGATGAAAGCGTTTATCGGAAATGTTACAGAGCCCTTTTAAATTGAGTTATGCTTGCAAGATGCAACGACAGTTGCGGC
Source organism: Haemaphysalis longicornis (assembly GCA_013339765.2). Taxonomy (NCBI): domain Eukaryota; kingdom Metazoa; phylum Arthropoda; class Arachnida; order Ixodida; family Ixodidae; genus Haemaphysalis; species Haemaphysalis longicornis. The sequence goes on along the minus strand of JABSTR010001486.1, from coordinate 4,064 downwards.
CACGAAGGCGCTTGAATCTTTAGCGGGCGGTGAACTCCGCTGAGGGCTCAGCCGAGTGCACCGCTCACGGCTGGAAAAGCTCGTGGAAGGAATGGCACGGTACTGTTACGCTTCCACGCCACGCCGAAAGATCACGTGAAAAGAGAACGACCCTGTCACCACCCGTTCGCGGCTGCGATAGTCTTGGTACGAATGCTAGTCTAAAATATGTAAGCGAATGACTAAAGAATCGCCTCAACATTTGTTAGAGTGAGCACGTACATGCGTTCCGAACCGACGTCGGTTTGTTGTATATCGCTTAATTGGCCGCTTGTTCGTGCCAATGTCGAGCTTGCTCGTGTTGTTGTGACGTCATGCACGCGCGTACATAGGCAGTATTCCATTCTGGCGTTCCGATCGGTTCTAAACGTTTTAACCGTAACAAAAAGCTGCCTAAGGTTTGCGCGGTGCGGCACAGAGACATTTTTTTTAGAGTGCGTCGTGCATTCAATTTCACCCTCCCTTCCCCTTTACTTTCCAGGAAACTCCTACGCGACCCTGTGCTTATCAACTACTAGACAAACACACCGTAACAGACTCGGTTTCGGAAGAGTGGTCACTGAATTTTGGGGCCGTGCGCGCTGCCTCCTTGTTCGACTGTGCATATGATTGTACAAAACAGTTATTTCATTCTCGCTTTTTCTCCTGATGGCCCGAAGCCCCTTGCCTCTCTGTGAAGGCTGTTCATTCATTTTGTTATGTGTTCAGAACTGCCAATTGAGATATGTGGGGGGTTTGGGTGCCGGCCGCGGCCCAAATTCCACCTTCCCTCCAGCGTATACCCTCTGTCTCTGGATGGGATGAAACTATGTTTACTCTATATAAAGACATGCAAGTTTTCAAAATACACACACCAGTATTTCGTGTTTTGAAAGTACAATTGCGTTTTTATGTATGCAAAGCACGAGATTAAAACTGACTAAATCGTGCATATGACCATAGCATTGAAGGACTCCGCTATGACTTAAACAATGCATTGACGTGTTATATGGTAATTCCGCAGTCCAACCGAAAAGTTTTGTTTTGGATTCACGAATACTATTCGCAAACTATGCCACTTAGAAGGCAGAAAAAAGCAGGATTTGAACCCGCGACTTTGAGTGAGCGGGCGTGGGGCTTTAGTCAACTGCGCCACGAAATAACTGAAGATTGCTGGAATAACCTGTATACTACATTAAGACCCACCCTTCACGTCACATGAATGCTTTCTATCTGATTTCAAGGATTCCTGGCTGGTTAACTGAACATTTCTTGAATTACAGCTGCGCTGTAAGGTTCCATAAAGCCCCCACCATAGCTTACCTCCAGCAACAGCACTGTTTCGGCTGCGACTGCGATTCGCTCGCCGTGCTTCTGCAGTATTACGCTTTACGCTAAAAACTTTTGTCGACATTGATTCCTTATTGCCTAATAAACCTACCGTAACTCCTCTTCCTCCCTTAACTGAGCTTATATTTCCTACAAGCATTGCTGGTCGCACACGAATACGATGTTTGCAACTCCGGGTAACGAATTGTCGCCAAATCGAACGGCCGAAGAGTTGTAAGCCGAAATACGGATCGCATGTGTCGAGCTGTATGAACTTCATGATCCGTACTATGTTTATTACACTCTAGGAACTAACAGAACAGAGCCGCATTCATTAAGTCAGGAATTTCGTCGGGGCGCAATTTTCGCTTCTCGATCGATTTGCGACGACCGTTCGGCCGATCAGCAATGTCGGCTTTTTGGTCCGCGAGCCAGTCACACCACGCGGATTTTCGATGGGCCGTCGCGTTCGCGTCGCCGTCGGCGGCGTGCGACAAAGCGGTCTGACAACTCGGAAGTCAGCGTCGCCGTCGTGTCATCGTCGTGTCGGCCTAGCCAACGAGCCTTACGAGAAGCGTGGTAAAAGAGTAAAAAAAGAAAAACATGGATGAACACGACATCGTTAAGCGTGCTGTAGGAAGCGCTAATTAACCAACGGCGCCACCACGACCCGTCGACGCTGAGCAGACGACGCTTCTCTTCGCCGGAAGTGAGAGAAAAAGCCGTCCAATAGCAGGATTTCTGTTTCGTGACGCACATGGGGGTATCGATGACGTACGTGCGGTAAGATGGCGGACCCCAGAAACACGCAGGAAAGGGTGGGAACGCGGCAACAAACTTTTCAACGAAGTGTGATCTTTCTGCTGCACGTAAAAAATGTTACGGCACATATGACGATGCCCACCCAACCTAACGATCGCGCTAGTTCATTTAGTGTGCCCGAAACGCATTTCAGGACCCCTTTAGAAGCCCCGTAGAAAAGATGCTTGCCGAGGACGGACGCTGCATCGCCGTGCCGGGTCTCCCGGCGGTCTTCAGCGCCCTCTCGACGCCCGCCGTGGCCGGTGCGGCCGTGCGCGACTGGGGCCTGCGTCGGACCCCGGTCACCGGCCTGCCCTCGCGGGTCATGGGTCGGCCCGCGCCAACGGCGGTTGTCGACGAGGTCACCGGGGCTCGCAGGGAAGTGCCCGGGCGCGCGGTCTGCGCCGTCGCCTGCGAAAGTTGTAACAGCACAGTTGTGAGTTTACCCATTATTTATTTATTTATTTATTTATTTATTTATTTATTTACAAACGGGACATATGCCAGACTACGTTAATTCCGCACTAACTTGCCCAACTTTCCACCCAATTAACGCAGTCTAGCGTTTGTCCCGTCCGTATTCTTCTCTAAGTTCCCCTCTTTTTTGCGCTAGAAAACATTCCAATGTTTTATATGAGCATATACTTGTCCTCTGAAACGCCAAGCTCTTCAATGTTCGTTTCTTGTTATTTTGATGCAATATTGCTCACGCTGAAAAAAAAAACCATAATAGTCGTAACAGTTCCCCCCCATAAACAAAGGTCACCTCTTCTTTGTAAATTTATTTATTTATTTTTGGCCCCCTTCTTTTCACCCCCTTCATCTCATTTACCCAACCACCCGGAGAGAAGGTCTAGGCAGATACAAACTTCACCAAAGCACTCTATTTTCATATAGACAGCCATCTCTCTCTCCCTTCTGCGTTTTATGAAGGACACAGGTTTAGCTGAGAGACTCTAGTGCCCACGAAGGGACTAAAGTGTGTGCGCGACCCGCTCCTATCCCCCCTTTTTTTTCGCCTGCACTATCCGTTTATACCTGAACCCAGGAACACCCCATTCCACAGTGCCGAATAGCAATCCGGGCTCTCAGCGTGGATAACCTCTCGGCTTTTTCTTTCGCTTTTCTCCTCCTCCTCCTTTCCTCCTCCTTTTTTTTTTCCTCCAATAACGTCCTCTCTCTCTCTCTCCCCTTCTCTCTCTCATCTCCTCTCTCGATCTTCTCCTCCTCTCTCTCTCTCTCTCTCTCTCTCTCTCTCTCTGAAACGAAACCACATCGCGGAGATGGTTTTTATCTCTCGCATATTATGCCCTTTGAAATGGGGCCATAAATCTACCTGGATGTTCAGTTTTGCTCCTAAGGTCGACCGTGCAAACTTAAACAAAAGGAATAACTCTTTGGGAGTCACATTTCGTTTGCAAGACCCCAAAAATCGTAAAATTGAGTCTAGGCTGTAGGTTGTGGCTCTTGTCGTCGGATTCCCATTCCTTTCATCAAACCGCTCTGCTCCTACAAACATGAAAAGAAACAAAGGCGGAGCAAAAAAGACCCCAAATGCTGCTATAAAAATTACTAAAGTTGAGAGTGGCGCAAAAGTTTTCTCACATCAAAACTACGTCAAAAGCGAGTCAAAATTTTCGCTGAAAGTGCATCCAATCGATTGTCGAATTTTCAGACCCCAAATCGCGAACGAAGAACAAACCCATGCGACGATGTGTCCCGCAATAATTAAACGCATCTACGACAGGTCTAAATGTACGTATTTTATGATACGTAGTTTATGAGATAAAGGTATTCTATTGTGCTTCCTCTTCATGATCGATGGGTGTAATGTCTTATCTAGAACTTTTACGTTTTCGAGATTTTCAAGTAACCGATTTTGACACAATGGAAGGTCCAGCTTCCCTCACGCGCCG
>JABSTR010001485.1:0-22500 GCA_013339765.2 Haemaphysalis longicornis | reverse complement strand
CAAATTGCACATGTGATGTTATCTTATAACGGTAGAAACCATGGAGGAAAACGAATAACTGTGACCCATCAAAAAACATCGAGGTCATAAAATAAAAATTATTAAGACTTTGTATCCTGTTGAGGGTTGAGTGCTGAGAGAGGGCGGGTAGTTTACAAGAAACGGGCCTGCTCTCTCGTTGTTTGCTTCCGCGGAATCCGAAAAATTAATACTATTGAGCAGTAATAGGACAGGATATAGTAACCGTGAACGAGCTTGAAAAGAAAGAAGAGATCGGCTGCGATTTCGCCGGCAGGCGAAGTGAAGGCAGTGACAATAGTTCAACGGTGTTAGAACACGAGCCAGAGTCATTTTTAGCGAAGCGATGGTTGTAAACGCTTAAGAAACTGTTGTTCTGGACACGCTCAACTACGTTTACTTAAGGAATTAGAGATGCCATTCCAGATCACAGATGCACACTCAAGTTGAGGAAGACATATTGCGGTGTACAATTTGCGGAGTGGCATAGGAGAATTGAATTCTCTCGATATTCTACAAACACAGCCGAGAGAACGAAGACCCCGCATAGCAACACGCCTAGTATGAGCTGAAAATGCAAGGTGCTATCAAAGAGAACGCCGAGATCATTGATCTCACAAAACCCTACATAAAGACACAGAATTGACAGAGTATAAAAAAGATACGCTAGATGATTTGCGAGTGAAACTCATGGCTTTTGTCTTTGAAATATTGAGAGAAAGGTTATTGTTTTTACACCATTCTGAAAAAGAACACAAATCAGACCGCAACAAGCGACAGTCGTTAAATGAAGGAATTTCCCCTAAATATCTTTATATCATCTGCATACAAAAGGAAAGAAGAATTGCGAATGGCAGAAGAAACGTCGTTAACATACATTAAAAAGAGGAGTGGGCCTAATACCGAACCCTGAGGTACACCACTGGTCACTTTGTAAAAGGAGGACGCTTGGCCATTGACGTCAACATAACATGATCTGCAACGAAGGTAGCTATGCAATAGATTCACAACAGCGGTGTCAACATCAAAATGACAAGTTTAACCATAAGGTATGAGTGACTGACTACATCGAACGCTTTGCTGAGGTCACAGTAAATGGTGTCGAACCTGTCCTCTCTGGAATACAGGTGTAGATATTTGCGTCATGAAACTGGCAAGATTAGTGACGTTGAGCGGCCAGGGACAATCATGTTGATTTATATTCAATGAGGTTTTTCACATTAAAAAGACAGTATGTGGTGAAGGGCCAGCCTCAAAAATCTTTGACATGGCACAGAGAAGAGAAATCGGTCGATAATTCGAGACATCAGTTTTAGAGCCAGACTTAAAATACTGGAAAAACACGAGCAAGTTTCCACATGCTAGGAAATGTGGAAGTAATCAGACAGTTATTAAAATATGCTAGTCAGTACTGGGACCAATATACTGCTATAGCTTTTAGTATGGCTGAGGGGATACCATCTGGACCACATGATAAGGATGGTTTCAAGCGCTTAATGCATTCGCTGATGAGACTTTCATCTAGCGACAGAGCATTGGGTGTGTTGATTTCCAAATGTTGTTCGATAGTAGTGCTAGAGTCAGAGGCTTTATAAACGGAAGAGGAACTGCGTGGCAAAACAGTCAGCGACGGCTTGTAGTTCTGTTCCATTGGAGTCCAGTAGTATTAAAGTCCTCTTCACTTTTGTTAGACCGTTGCGTACATACTTCCAGAACTCAGCCGGCCTGTCAGAGGCGCTTTTTCTAAGTGTGCAATATATGAACTGTGATCCCGTTTATATAGGCGTTTACAGAGAGTTCGAAGCATCGGAAATCTTCCTTGCGCTCGAGAGATGGAGTGCTTTTAAGCTTTCTGTGTGCGCGATCTTTATGCTTTAGAGCACTTATAAGTTCAGACGAAGAACCAGGGGGGATATTTATGGAGTTTAGGAGTATACTGTGGAATATATTTGCGCATACTGCTTAAGATAAGTTGCGTAAGCTGATCTACTTGGTCATCAACATTGGTTTTTTCAGTTACCATAGACCAGTCAATGGAGGATAAGTCACGGTGTAAGCCAACGTAGTCACCTTTTTGAAAGCAAATCTGGGCGATTTGTTGATGTTATTTTGAAAGCTCTGTTTTTCCCCTGACAGAGACAGTGTTAGTTTAAGTGGTGGGTGAAATTTATCGGGACGAACAAGAAAAACGTCAGAGAGTGACACTTCAATAGGCTGATTGTTCGAAATCACAGATCTAATATGTTACCGCAAAGATTGGCAATAGAATTATGTTGTTGAAGGGAATTAAAGGCAAAAAAATCTAATAGCAGGCCGCACTTATTCTCTATGTATTGATGGTAATGAGAAAATTTAAGTGTTCTCCAGTCGATACCAGGGGTATTAAAATCACCACTAACAACAATCCTGTGCTTCCTATGTGAAGCTATGACGTTTTCAATGGAAGAGATGATGTCATTAAAAGAGATTGGGGGTAATGCTAGGCGGCACATAGAAGGACCCAATCAACAATTTTCGCAGCGATGAGGCTAATTTCGACCCATATTGATATTCAGGAACAGTTTCAATGTCACTTCGGTGAACAGATCTCAGAGAATTATCTACAGCCATAAGTACGCCACCACCTTTTTGTTTGGTTGCACTGAAGTCACGATCACTGCGGAAGATGTTGTAACTTGATGGAAAATAGTCTCATGAGGGGAATCTCATTGCACAGCCAAGTTTCGGTAATCACAATGACAGGAGAAACGAAGACGAAATAACATCAGCGAAGAATTCAGTTGGCTTAGTTCGTAGGCACGAGCGTTTTGGTAAAATAATAATAATAATAATAATCAATCAATAATTTATTTGAGTGCCCAGGAACAGCTGGCTTCTGCTGGCGCACAGAAACAAAACACACGAAACATGATGTACAGATCTATCAAGCAAAAAATAACATGAGAATAGTAGGGATTACAGAAAACTACACATTTTGACATAAATACACACAAATGCACAAACTCCAATATTAGTGGTTACACACAAAGAAAAACTACACATTTTGACAAACACACAAACACACATTTACAAGCTACCATTCCTCCACACAAGTAATGTCTAACAGTGAGGCATATCTGACTGAAGTAAACGATGCAATAAAAAGTGAATAAAAAGAAAAAAAACACGAAAGAATAGCTTATGTTGAAGTACAGAATGAAAGTCCATTAAGGCTATGAACTGAGGAATAAAAGGACAAATACAGAATAAGTAAAGTTGACAGTTACGCCAATACAAACTCACAGACATGTTTGCGAAGCAGAGTAGGGCTATCATAAATATATCGTAGCGATTCCTTTTGTCCAGCACCGCTTGTTGCACGATGAGTCCGGCGTGAAGCACTCGCAGGTTTCAGAGGTTCAAAGGTTTAATGATTGATACTTAGATTTAAAACATAGAGTCAAAACGTTACAACTGTTACATTAAAACAGGAAAAAAACGGACAATCAAGAGTACTTAACGAAACATAGTTGGCGGGCGAAGGGCTCCCGGCGTCTGGCCCCCGAAAACCGGCAGCAAGGGGCTCCCCTGGTGCAGCTGCACTGAATAGGCCGGCGGAGCCCGCGTTGTATCCGCGTCAAGCGGTCCGGTGGGGGACGTATTGGGAAAAAACTGCATTCTGGAGCACGCGGACCGAGGGGAACAACTAACAAGGCACACCCGCAGCCAACCGCGAGACGCTTCATAGCTCCAATCAGCTACATTTTCGAAAGGAAAAATGAACCAATCACAGAAGACACGAAGTTCCAAACTCGAGGGCGCCCGTTTCCGGCAAAGAATTACTGTTGAGCATAAAGTAGTGTATACAAACTCCAAAGCGAAAAAGACAGGCGGTCGTTTGAACTAGACCGAGGGTTCGGAGCACAGAGCAGCCCGCGCAGACGCAACGGGGGGGGGGGGGGGGGTCGGGACGCCACTGTGGCGCGGTAACCTAAGCTGGGTCGCTGGCCCTCACAACAGCCGCGTCTCCGGATCGGCCGACGGGCAAACACACATCCGCATGCGTTCCTTAGAAAAGCTGGGCCTTGGTGGCCGAAGAAGGATTCTACAAAATTGGAAAAGCCAACTGAAAGGGGGCTTCGTGACACCTTCCCCTCCGGAAAAAAGAGTGCCCCCACTCTTGTACAACGTTAAAATTATGCGACAAAAAATGGACATAAACTGCAAGGGATAACGAAATGGCATGGCATGCGGACTCAAGAATACAAACAAAACACACAGTAGCGACAAGTATCTCGCTGAGTCAGTCACCACATACTCGTGCACCTAATGGAGTTCCGTGGCACTTCACGCACGCATAGTCTCTTGTCCAGCACAAATGAAAACATTCCATTTACACATAACAAGAAAATAACAACACGGACACCATGAATAACATAAGAATAGCAGAAGCAAAATGGAGAGACGAGCTAGTTGGTGAACAATTTCCATGAGTGGAAACTTAAGCGCAAAAATTTTACAGGGACGAGAAAGGGAACGGCACAGGCGCTTACCTATCAACTGAAAGTTTTATTGAAATCGAAAACACATTTATACCACCCCCAGAACCGAACAACCCAGCACGTGTGCCCTTCGCACATGCGTACTGCTGTACAAGAGAACAACCGCCCCATTCCCTTCTCGTTTCTCTTCTCCTTTCCCTCACTCCTCTACCCCCCTCTCCTGAAGACGTTGCAACTTCTTTATCTAAAATACTCAGCGACGGGTGACTTATACAATCCGGAACCCTTAATCCGGATATGGAAGGCTTCTGCATTTCCCTGGTGGCACAGTCTCTGTGCTTAAAAACAACATCCGTGTCTGTGAAGCGTGGCTGACACCCGCATTTAGAACAGTGCAGCGCCAGGTGTGTGTAAGGGCTTTCCTTTCAAAGAGGAATGATGCTCCCTCAGGCGTACATTGAGACAAGCGGCCGGTCTGGCCGACGTACACCCGCCCACAGGACATGGGAATGCAGTACACAACAATAGTCATGCAACGAACAAATTGGAGTCTGTGTTTAATCAAACAACCTCCCGATTCCCGAGGCAATTCCCCCCCACGAGGTTGTTTGATACTATATTCAACTGTTTTGGTCCTATATTCAACTGTACTCTTTCTAAAACAGCCCAACTCGTCCACGTTGACAAAATGCACCCAAGAGAGATACACACCGTCCTTCAAACACTCAAGAGAATACGAAGAAACTGTTAAGAGAACGAGTTACCAAAAGACTGCCACCCCATCTAAACATAAAAGCTACAAAACTCAAAACTTGGTGGTCGCGCACTTGATACAATAAGGTTGGTGCCTTGCAAAGCCCTAAGCACAGTTCAGGCGCTCCTACCCGCTGAATACTCACATACAAACAATAAAACCCGAAAGGACATTCATACGTACTTTTTAAAGGAAAACTAGCAGTAGAAATGATGAAGGTAACACATGATCAAATCTCAACAAGAAGACGTTAAGCTACATAATTGTTGCTGTTCATGCTTACATACGAAGAAAAGATAAAAGCTAGTCTAAATGCAGTTTATTCACTCACGCGCTCACATGCGTGTTTACAAAAAGAAACAAATAGAAACGGCGTGCATCGGAAATACCTATGCATATAATACAACGCCAACGGGTAACTGTTTTTACGTTGGTTTATCTCATGATTGCTAATGGTAGTAGTAGTAGTAATGTCCTTTATTGGGAAGGGAAGGCCGGTTGGCCAGAGGGGGGAAATGGGAATATCAGGGAGGAGGAAAATAACACTTCTCGATCTTCAAGGGTCGTGCAGACAGCTTCCAAGTGTGGCCCTAATAGTCCAATTTGAGGGGGCGAGTGGGTTGTAGGCCCCGACTGGACACTACTCGAGCCAGACCGCTCTCAAGGGAAAAAGTGCCCAGCGCGGCGAGGAATTGGGGGTCAGGGTATGGGGGATTATCTGGTGAAGAACCATTTGACAGTGCCACGTTCGAGAATATATCGATGGTCTGAGAATGCAGCAGAGTGCCAGATTAAATGGTTTAGGTCCGCGATAGAAGTCGCTGAACAGTGCGGACAACGTGGTGGTGGTGACTTCCCAGGGTGAATTCATTTGGCTATGATGTCATGGTATGCCACTGTTTATGATGTTGTTTGTAAAGGCGTAAGGGATCTTAACTTTTGTAGCGTAAGCTACACTGGCCGAGGTTGAGCAGTTTCGCGTGTGCACTGAAGGGCCGTTCTGCGCAAGCGCGAGGGACATTGGATTGGCTTGGCGCTTGGATTGGATTGGATTGAATTGGATTTGGATTTGATTGGATCGAATTAAACTGGATTGTGTTGGATTGTGTTGCGTCATAGCCGCGGCAGACGCACTGAAGCCGGCGCGTGCCCAGGTGTGCGCCTCAATTGGGCAGTAGCCAAGTCTGATACCCCTGACACACGGGCGCCTAAAAGGCCTTTGCAGAGAAGGACTGCTACCGAAACGGCGTTCGCCTCAGTGACTCACGACAAAGGAGAATCTCCTTCACCAAAAGCGGGCATTTCCCGTAAGGGGTGTTCGCCTATCTCCTTTCCCGGACGAAAAGGAGCAGCTAGCGGCGCAGCCTCGTAAGCAGGCGCTTGCAAGTCACATGCTTCTCAGAACTTAGTGAGACCAAATGCGATTTCATAATACTTTCATAAATTGTTAAGACTGCAAGGAAATAAATTGCACCAAACAAGCCCAATCGTAATGTATTTTGTAAACATCTGCCCACTGTTTGCCAGATTAGGCACGGAACATAGGCTAAAAAAAGCACTCCATCGTTGCTGTTTAATACAAATATGTGAAATTACCCATTTATTTCCAAACAACAATAAAACGCACAGTTCCTATCTAAAATAATAAAGAAGGTCTATTAGCCGCACTTTATTTTTGTTATGTGCATGCTTTTTCCACAGAACTGCTAGCGCCACTTTATTGGTGTGTCAGTTACAGCAACTACGTAAAGGAGATCGGGAGTTGCTGTGTGTCAGGAGCGCCACTCCTTTCCACAAAATGTCTTTTGGCGTGGCGAAAGGGGTTTAGTTTAAAGGAGATCTAGCGTTGCCGTGTGTCACAGGTTATGACGCTGCACCGAGCCGCTTGATAGCCGTTTCGCGTGGCTCGTGCAGAGCCGTGCTGAGCATGCCCGAGGAGCAGTTACAGGGCAGGACTGGACTGGTCTGGACTGGACTGGATTAGACTGAATTGGACTGGACTGGACTGGACTTATATTGAACCGGGTTTGCTGAACTTTAGCTCACGCTACGTATGTCCTGGCATAGCAGAGCTAAGCCACTACTAATTTTTTTCGAGGGACGAACGATTAGCACCACAAAAATAAAGAATACGCCCTGCCCTCGCTTCAATTAAATTGATTTTGGAGTACGCACGCCCTATGTGGGATCGATGCACGTAGGTCGATTGATAAGAAGTAAACAATTCAGAGGAGAGCCCACAGTTTCTTTTAGGGTTGTACAAGCGGAAAGACAGCATAATTGATGTAAAAGAAAACTTGGGTTGAGAATCGCTTTCCTTGCACGGCGAGAAACTCCAGGTGGAAGTTTTTGCGTCCTCTATGTTATGACACTACTGGAATCACTTTCAACAACTATTTCAATTGGGTTGGCGTGAACCTCATCTGCTATCAGTGCCATCACCATCTCAAACGGCATCTTATCATAAACTGTGGTGCTCGGCCTGGCGCGTGAGCGTTGCCACGGGACTTACGCTTTGCACATGATGGCATGCCTGCGTGGTCGCATGACAGCGGCGCTCTTCACGATCCGGGCGGGCATACGCCACCTCAATTAATGCAGGAGGTGCACAGCATAACTGAGTCAACAGTGTATTTCCACACAATAAATCGAAATAAACATCCAGCAAGAATGACCACCGATACATAGTAAAAGAGTAGCGTTCGACGACACGTGAGTTTTACTATAACCCGCCGCGGTGGCTCAGTGGCTAAGGCATTGCGCTGCTGAGCACGAGGTCGCGGGTTCGATTCCCGGCCGCGGCGGCCGCTTTTCTGATGGAGGCGAAAAGCAAAAACGCCCGTGTGTACGAGATTTCGGCGCACTATAAAGATCCCCAGGTGGTCAAAATTAATCCGGAGCCCTCCACTACGGCGCGGCCTCATCGCCTGCGTTGCGTCGGCGCGTTAAATCCCCACAATCAAATCAATTAGTTTTACTATAGCATTTTTGTTATCACTACTACAAATTGTAACCAGCTGCTGCAGACGCAAGTGTGTTGAATGAAGAGAGAACTGCTTTATTTTATTATGCGAACACCCTGCTGTGACGCCTTTTTCGTAAAGCATCGCACTCACTGAAAACAGAAAAAAATACAATAAATTTGCCAAGGAAAAAATAAGCACGTTGGAGACAAGCTGTTTGAACTGCCCTCGCGCACCGACGTTTGTAGCATAGTATGTAGTGCATAACCGACATTACCTAAACTAATGTAAGCAAGCCCCACAACAAAGGAGAAAATGGGTAATATATTTTCCTTAAAATTACGAAAAATTTTGGCAGGTTACATCTAATGATCTTCTCCCATGCTGCTATGCGCGTTCTTCTGCGCGTTTTCCTCTGCAACGGCGCATTTTTGCAATGCTTCTAAGCACCCTAAGCCCCCGAACCTGTCCACCGGCGATGTCCGCGCTCTTGCACATGCCCACGTTGGGGGATTGGCCAGGAATCTCCTCGTCTTTTGGCACGGGGGAGATGGGCGCGCGCCGCTGGCCCATGGCACATACCCCCGTGGGGATTGGCCAGGAATCGGGTTGAGAAGGCAATGCACGCTTAAAGGAGTACTGACACGAAATTTCAAAGCTGAGATCCGCTCTAGCAATCAAGTACAACGACAACACAAATAGGTGTCTGTGAATAAATGCATCTTTCTTTCTTTGTAGTTTGTGTGTGTTGTGATCTCTCTTTTTGCGAACATTACCGAAACCGCGCAAATTCAACTCGTGCATTCGCACTTCCACATTCTTCCCTCGGGGAAATGCGGGGAATTTTTCAACGTCTGGGCAGGATTCACCTGGATATTTTTTACTGCGGGTAGAAGCATAGAAATAAAACGTGATAAGTAGTGAATCAAGTGGGAACTCTACTTTCGAACACAATTCAAGGAAACTATTCGTGTCGACCAGTTGAGTACGCTCGTGGTAGAAACCCAAAACAGTTCCGCACGCCTTCCACCTTCACTCAGTAGAATGCCAGGAATTGTTCTTTACCACGGGTAATATTTCATTCTGTTCTCTATGGGACACTGATTTCATTCAAGGGCTGCATTTAAAAAAATAAGTTCAAGGTAAGCACACGAATGATACAAAAATAGTTGAACGCGCAAAATTATAGAACTGCAAAAACCTAATTGAAAAATAAAACGAAACTACGGGATGACTTCACTATAAGAGCAGGACAACAAGGAGACAGTGTTTTTTCTTTGGATTGCGAGAAAATGGCGGTCAGTGTTATTACTTGCCTTCGGCGGCAAAAAATATGGCAGTAAAACTGGAAGGGCGATAGCCTCTCCTTCGTCCTTGGGCTATTTTCACGGTACAGGCAGGGCTATAGTCTTACCTCCGGGGTGAGTTTGGGCGATGGAAATGGCAAGGGCAAATAGGCTTTCTGTCTGAGACAAGATAAGGCGGTGAAAATGACCTGGGTATGGCCTTACCATAGACGTCAAATTATGGCGATGAAAATGGCAACGGTATACAGCATTACTTTCGGCTGCGAGGTATAGCTGGGAAAATGGCGGGGGCAAGCAGTACCGTGAGCAGAAAGTTTAGTGATGAAAATTGCAAGCGTATAGCGTCACCTACGGCGACAAATTACGGTCCTGATAATGGCGCAATGGCGCAGCTATAACCTTACCTTTGACGGACAAAGCGTTGTTTAATGACAAGGATTTATTGATCTTACCTTTGGATGCAAGATATGGCCGTGATAGTGATAGTACGTTCTGTGGCGAGTTATGAACGTGAAAACGGCCAGGGTAGAGTTATTGCTGTGGGTATGCCAGTTACAGTGACATAGCCTTAGCCTTGCCTGCGGAATCTAAGTACGGGTGTGAGAATTTGTTTCAAAATGGTCTCACTATCGACAGCGATTTGTGTTTGTGAATATGTAGAGGTATAACCTTATGTTCGGCGGCGAGTTATGGCGACGAAATGGCTAGCGCATATAGCCTTTACAAATAAATGTCTTGGTGGTCGTCTTTAATGTCCCAGAAGCTACCACACGGACCCTATTTTAGACAAAAAGGCTTGTAAATCCCCAAAAAGATAATGCTGCAGAAAAATATTCTCAGGTCTTGCGATGAAATCAGAGACACGGAGGCTCGAACACGCGCCGTTAGCCTAGAAACCACGGCTCTGCTCCCTGGCCACTCAGGCACAACTGCTGGACCTCTTTCCTACATGCTCAACAGGATAAAATGACTGTCCCAAGAGCGTTAGCAGATGGCGCATGTGGGGGAGCGACTAATTGTTTTTTTTCTGAAATTTACATTTTGGGCGCTTGCTCCTGTTCATTTATAATATCTAGTTGGCTGCAAACCTGCCATAGCTTTGCTGGTGCGGGTGTTGTTCCCACTTTTTTTTTCTTTTGGGAGGGGGAGGGACACGACACGAAAGGAATTGGAATGGGGGTGCGTCTAGGCACCAGGTTTGTTAATCGCGGCTTCGACCAGCTCTCCAGATCTTCCCTCCCTTTTTGCTCCTCCCGAGATAAACACGGTGGGGGGGGGGGGGGGATAGCTTAAATGAATTCAATTTCACTGCATTCCACTGCTAGTGAGCCATCTAATCGAATCTTTCGTTAATGATACACTTGTCGGAATGCCGCCACCACAGTACTGGCGAGAACAGCACTTTCTGAATTTTGTGTCAAACGATATTTTTAATGTGTATTGTTTTTTTTTATTAGCAGAAATATGAAGCAGCCGTCCCTTCTTAAAGGATAGTTATATGCGGAATAGTGGGAGTACGCAGTTCTCTCCTTGCATGGCACAAGGTCGCTAATAACAAGTGATATCTTTGAGAAACACAGGACAGTAATCTATTGTATACTCTTTCAAACATATGACACCATTTGTACTCCTATTAGGCGGCCAGAAACGACAAATCATTCTCCGTAAGTACTCCGTAGGTGCGGAGTGCACAGAAAACACACGAAGCCTGATCTTGCTCCCAGTTGAAAACAGGAACATGGAAACTGGGCCAACAATAATTACTGTGAGAAAAAATGGGATTTCTTGTTTTTGGAAACAATATCTTCTTTTGGTTACGACTCAAAGCGCAATACGCCATATGAATTTTACATAACGATAATCCAATTTACAACGAATGTTTCAGTCGACAAGTATTTTTAGTGAGGACATTACTGCAAATATCACTATGGCACTGATGTTTTGGTTCAAATCTGCCTAATGCTTCATTTCTGTGTTACATTTTTTAACAAGGATTATGTGTACCTTGGTTAAGTGGTTTGGAGATTTTGACATAACAAAGCCACGTTCGGGGGTAGTTTTAGATTTGGTGGGGCGGCTGAACGGAGAAACAAAGAAGCCAGCCCACCGGAAGTTTTGAATTTAGGTCGACAAAGTAAGGATATCGTCGATTAAAAAAAGGATATCGCTTACAACATTCTTGAAAAGTACCCCTGGAGGAGGCTTCAGAATGTCAGTGCACTCTGGTTGTTCAATTGATGCCGGTGGCTTGTAAGTAAGCGGGCGTCTTTCCTGTGTGAGGCGTGATATAAAGCCGCATTTTTTCTGGTATTCGCGGATGCCAGCGCGGCCTCTTCGCTTCTTATGAACTGAAATAGAATCGCGCCAACGCCGAGTTGCTCTGCAGATAGAAGCAGCTACGATAGCGGGATATTCAACACGAACATCGATGCGTGCGAGCAGACACTGCTGTCAAAAACTGCACCACATCATTATGGCTTTTTTGTTTGTGTGGTGTATACTGATATTTATTTTGAAAGCTTCTGCACGTCGAAGGTCGTCGTTGGTTTCTCGTTCGTGCCACTTATTTTATTGCTTCCAATGTCAAACAACAAAACAATAATTTCTCTGCTCAATAGGATACAATGCATTCAAAACCAAGAATCAAACTGACAATGTATACTTCAACGTGAAGTTAAAAATCTAATGTCAGCTTCCGGACACGAAAGTGAGCTATATTAAGGGATGCTCGAGGTGGAAAGTAATATGTCAGTGGGAGATCAAAATAAACAAAGCTACAGACATGTTTTCATGTTTCGGAATTGTGATGACTACACGACGGCAGTTGTGAACATAATTCATGTAGCAGTCTTTATTGTATGAGATATACGAACATCTCTGGGGATTGGGACATTTAGGCATTTCGGTGGTAAAAATGCAGGATGCTTGTTCTCTTTTTGTGGTCACTGTACGGCTTATGCATTGAACAGTACGATTTTCACCTCTCCGTCACTTGAAATAAATGACGGAATGTCGAATCTTCCCATAAGAAATATAAGATGAAGTGAGTATCTGCCGCCCATGTTATGTGGGTGTGGTTACACTCCATTCTTCGCATTACGCCTTTCCATATGTATACGTTAGCGCTAATCAAACTTTTGCGATACAATCGTTCCGTATCTCGGTGAAAGTCGAAATAATTGGGTGAAATACGATTGGACTAAGTTGCATAAGTGGATAAGCAGCATAAATCTGCAACACAACACAGGATAGATTGGTATAGTCTCTTCTCGTGCCAGTTTATCAGTTATCAGTGCAGTAAGGCCGATTTTACTCCAGCGAATAATGCCGCATTTTTAATAGTGCCTCGCACTGGAAGGCATTCCTGATTATTTTAATGGTTACGACATAGAGATACCCAAAATCAGAAGAGCGAAGTACCGAAGTTTAGACTCCTGTGCAAGCTTGTGAGGTACTCAGGCGCTGTCAAAAGTAATTTTAAAAGTACTACTTTAGCGAAGCTGTGGTTGTGCGCAAGGCGTCGACAAGTGTTTCATTTTCCTGAATAAGAAACATTGTTCATTTATTCGCGGCCACTTGAACTGAAGAAACGCCTAGTAATTTCACAAAAGTTGTGTAGCATGCATTGTATATATCACTTAAGGGATGGCGAATTCTTGCTTGAAGCCGTCGAAGGCGATATACTTGCGATTAAAATGATGTGGATAATGAATATTAAAGCCTATAGTAATTAAAATAAAATCACTACCACTCGGATTTCTGGGAAACATGCATGTGGAGTTTTAGGTGGGAAGTACCTTAGGGGCTCGGGCTGTCGGCATTTCCTGTCGTCTTCTCCGGTAGTCACGGTACTAAAACACCGGGACAATTGTTCTCGAAAGACTCGCGCAAGAACGTAACTCGTTCAAAACGAAAAGTGTATAATAGATAAACTAACCAGTCTAAAGATATCTGCAACGCCCCCTGTGCATTTCAGCAATTGTCATGCCCAAGCAGAAGCTGTTTGTAGACGGGTTACAATTTTGTTGTTACATCCAAATACCTCACCGGATCTCGACGCTAGCCCCTATCGGGTCTGGTGGTCGGTCGAAGCAAAATTAGGCGAATTTACCTTGTACTGGGGTATCGTTGATCCCCGAGGACGAGCCCCCAGGGCGAGGCAGATGCATTGCACTGCGCACGCGTTGACACCTTTCATTGCCCCAAACAGCGGCACATGCGGCACGCAAATTTTTTTCAATCTGGTTCCACGCGAAAGATGGCGCAACGGGCTCTGCAAACACGCGATTGCTCCTGCCACCGCCGCTTCTCCGGTACCCAATCAGCGCACGGCATGTGGCAAGACAGTCTTGAATACGCATATACGCTGTATGCTTCGCCCCTCCCCAGGTTTCACATTAGTTGAGATAGCGCGTTTTTCTTTTTTGTCCTCCATGTGTTCGGACTTGTCTTAATAATTAAGCTCGCCACAAGTGCTGTCTTGATCTGAACATGTTATATTATGGTAATGTGGAAGACTTATTTCAGTGTAGAGTTTTCTTAACATGGTTCAACCGCTTTAGTGTACTCATGATTCATTTTTGGATGTGTCCAGTAGAAAGGCTAGCTGCTTGTAATTTATGTGAAACTATTTTGAACAACTTCATGATGGCCGGACTCCTTGCTTCGTTGCAACAATTCAGCCTCTACTTTCTCTGAGCTACTGTCGAAAGAATCGAAAGTATAACTTTAGATGAACTATCAAGACATCTCGCAGGAATATTACTTCTTTTATTTCCAATGCCATATCTAGCTTCCTACTTGTGTAGATGTAATCATTTCAACAACGAAGTTTCGCGCAAAATAACCTTGTTTTGAAAATGAAGGCAAACATTAGTTGAGTTGATTCAATGTCACACAAGTTAAGGTGGTCAAGGATACGCCACCTCCACGCTTTATCTGTAAGGAACCTGGCAGCACCGTTTGTAGAGCAAAGCCCACACCATGCAGAGCCAGCCGAAGCTCAACTGTGATTGAATTTATACATGTTTTGCTTCAATGCTAGCACTAGACAACGACGAAGATTTTGTTGGCGTTGCATAGGGTTCGCTAACCTTTTGCCACGAAGCAATAGCAAGTATCTGCAAAGAACCAACGTATTGGGAACAAATTGTTAACGCATTGCAACGTGCTTCAAGCACAGATTCTTTCATTATCCGTCCGTCCACATACTGCCTTCTTCTTTGGGGCCAGAATGATAACATCACAAGCGACGACGCGCAAAAAAGATGCCAGGATATTGGCATGAAATTACTGAGCAGTGAAACAACGAGCCAGGACCTGTGCGGCTTGGTCAAAAGGTTCCGATCTGAAGCCACAGCGTATCTGGTGGACTGACAGGTGAGTACATGTACGGTGTACTAGAAGACATAGGTGTGTCATGCGGCGGACGAACCAGTGTGCAATGCTGGCCCCTTAAGCGATGGAAACTATGTATGGAGCTCCTGCGTGACTTCCTCTTTCAGCCAGCGCAACCTAAAACTTCTGTAACCAAGCTCAGTAGTTATTTACAATTTTAACACGAAAATGTTTTATTCCCGGCTACACAAAGATACTGGTGACGTAATATCCGTCACGGAAGTGACGTCACCAGAGAAAGTGCCATTGACGCAGCGGCGCCCGGTTTCGATCCCACGACTCTTAGCCGCAACGGAATGTACTAAGCGCGCTCCCGACTGCACTATACGAACGGACGCGTGAATGGGACGACAAGCGCGCCTTGCAGATGGTGCTTCTGCTCCTTTGCTCCTTTCGCTGCAGCGGACCGTGTGTTCACCAAACGATTCGCTGACAACCCGTTTCTTTTTGTTCGCGAGGACGGTTTGCGAGCGCCTGTGGTTTCAGTCGGATTTACGCAATGCTCCGGCGCGTGCAATCCAGTGTCTAACGTTGATGCGTCTAACGGTGCAATACCGACGAAATACAAATAGCGACGTGCAAGTTCATATCGATGCAAAAAAACATTCAGCTGGCTCCTGTGAATGCACATTTCACTTTCGTGTTATAAAACTTTATGCCATAAGATGGAGTAAAAAGTCTGTTTAAGGCGATAAAATAGATCAATTTACAAAAAACAAAAGCTTTCAAGCCAAGTGGGAAGCATTGGCCGTCAGGGGAACTGCTTACAACAGCACCACCGCAGCATAAAGTTTCCTCCGAAAATGGACTCCCTCGACCAGCCCCAGGAAGACATACCTCTCCCTTCCAGTTCACCACTGGCGGTGAGCGCGCCAACGGGTGGCACTGCGATGCCCTCGCCTTTACGTCGGATTAGGGACATTTGTTGCCTGCGTAAATCGGTCTCGCTCTCCCTGCTGTGTCTTTGCGATCCGTTGATTTTTGATGCTTGTTTGCTCCAGATGTTGTGTACGCGCAGGTTTTTATTATAATAAAAGACTTAAAATCGCTCACACTAGCTGACGGTGTGATTTGAAGTATAGTTTTTGATATCCCTCTAGAAGAAACATTTCCTGCGTGGTCTCATTTTGGCGAAGCCGGTCCTGTGCGGAGCGAAAAGAGTCGGAGATGTACGTCAGCTTTGTAATCAGCAATCTTTCGAATAAAGGTAACAGCCGGATTCTAATAGCCGACAACAGTGAGAATGGAATACCAAAACAAATTCCCGGCCTTCGGGCTCTCGATTTTGGCAGAAGGTATTATGATTCCCGGTAATCGTGTGTAAGGTTAAAAACAGTTTTTTGCAAAAATGCCGAATACTCACAAGTATTGTATCACGGCACTTGACTTTGTTGTGGCGTGAAAAAATGCCGACTTGCACTATGGGGCACAGAAAATAACCTACCTCCTGTATGGGCGCGTGCTGGTTGTAACTAGGCTTCTAACCAGTGTGGCGACGTATTGAACAAAACGAGTAACGTGTATGGTTAACACACAATAAGACTATGTTTGTTTCAGACCTGAATGGATATTTCGTCCCTTTCCCATAGCCATATCTAGCCAATGTTCTGATAGGCTTTATAGTGAAACTACACTCAGAAGGAGGAGGAGAAGGTGGAGGAAAGGAAAACTTTAGTCAACGGTAAAATCTAGATGGTTAGTAGGCAGGATCCTCACTCCTGCACAAAAGATTAGGAGTAATTTTCTCCCATTCATGGAACGTCATCCCGAGTAGGCCAGGATTTCTGCCTTATGTCGAAAGGGATTGGAAAACAATAAACAGCTGCTTGGACATATTTAACGGTTTCTATTCTTCTCATACTGAAATCCGGCACGTATACTATTTATTGCGTTCTTTAGCGAGTGCATCAAACCTTCAACGCCGTAATGATGTCATAACGTTTTCAAGTTCAGATTCAGTTCTTTAAGATAACGAAAGTTACGATAGAAAATTGGTGTAGAAAAGCCGCCTTGGAGTACTCTAGGAAACATTGTCTGTGCAGTTTCGCGGTGGCGTAGCACGTAACTTCTCATTGCATTTGCATAATAATAAACAATGCACGCTGCGTGTACGTAGCTTCATGTACGCAGCCGTAACGAAGGCAAAACGAAGGTAGCCTATACAAAATATTCACACGATCATTGTAAGCCTCCCAAACATCGGCAAACCTCCTAATAAGACGTTCGTGACGGTGCAGAAAATAATGCGTTGGGCAAGAAAAACCAGTTGTCTGATACAAGTCAACAATAACAAAAGGAATAAAAGACACCCATTTTATTTCCTGGCATTCGATACGCGTGTAGGAACCGGCTGCTTGGTGCGTGGCATTTGACTGTTGAGTTTTATAAGAGCGTCTCAAAAATAGTTTAGGGTATATTGCGCAATTTGAATACTTATTGAGAGCTCTGACCACTGAAACTATCTCATAATCCAGAAAGAACGAGTTGCACACAATCATCTGACCAATGCTTTCAAGAAACTTGGTCGTCTCTCCTCGTGTGTTGGAAAGTTGCGCGGCTACAGCTTGAAATTATTCAGAGGCGACAGAAGCTGACAAAATAACTGAATTGCTTGAAATACGTTTTAATAACTAAAGCATCAAGGTGGCCGATTTCTAGCACAGGCACTGCTGCCCCTCACAAGCGGACAACAGCCGTGCGATTGTAGCAGACTACAGCGGCGCGAGTCCCTAAGCTCACCTTAGAGTGAGGAGGCGCAACTCAAACATCTCACTGCCAATAGCAATCAGCAATTATTGCACGCAATGAGTACTCTGATGGACAGATGTATTCACCGATACACAGAAGGCTTGATTGAGTGATTAATGAATGGTGGGGTGGGTAGGCGGACGCACGTTCGGACGGAGGAATGAACATATAGATAGATAGATAGATAGATAGATAGATAGATAGATAGATAGATAGATAGATAGATAGATAGAGATAGATAGATAGATAGATAGATAATAGATAGATAGATGAATAGATGGATGGATGGATGGATGGATGATGGATGGATGGATGGATGGATGGATGGAGGATAAATGATGGATGGATCGATAGATAGATAGTAGTAGATAGATCGCTAGATAGTTGTATGGTAGGTTTGATTGTGTAGATATAGAGCGAGTGATTGTTGATTGGTTGATTGTTCATTGAGTGGTTGATTTTAAGGGACGAATGGAAGAAAAAAGAGGGGGCTTGTGTAGCTAAAAACTATGAATAATTCATTAGCACAAGACCATCTATGTTAAAAAAAGCAGCATGGGGAGCAATAGCCTATTTACCTCGGTAAACCCCGTACAAACATGTCAAACTGTTTTAAAGGGAATTTACGTGAACGGAAAAACCTAACCTTGGTGTGAACAATGTTTTTCTAACAAACACAAATCTTCAACACGTTTTAGTCTGTAACAATGGGTGCACCAGCGAAGCTGGGTGCTGTCCAAGGAGGGGAGGAAACAGTACGCGTTAATATATAATTGACGATTGAGAATACTTCCTATCTGATAAGTGAATGAAACTTGGAAAGACTCGGCATTTATTCTAGGGGACAAACATGGGGTGTCCCCTTCCCTCCCGCGTCGTAGGCATCGTAGTGTCTGCGTAAACAAACCAAGAAAACCATTCTGCCACGAAGGACAGCCGTCAGACCGCATCTGGCTGTGAGAAATGTACGTCTGATGGGGCCACGAAGACACCAAACAAAGTTTGTTTTATTCGATACATTTGGTGTTTGATAGTGCTCCTAGACCTTGTAAAGCAGCAAACGACGCTTTATTCTTGAGAAATGACACAATTTATGGCAAAATTGATTTCTCTCGCTTAATCTTGTTTACGGAAGTCAGCGATGATGCATCCAGGACCGGTGCTTGAAACGAATTCTTCGTCCTCCCCGATGGCGCCACAATACTGCTCAAGAGCGGTTGGCGTACCCCCTTTGTGTTTGACTTGAATTGTACCTGCCTAATTATTGTTACGGTTCATAATAGTCGTTTGGCGGAACTTAGAGAATGCTCGACAAACAGTCACCGGAGACATTGTAAGTAATGTCAGTTAGTGTAAGATCAACTCGCAGGACTTCCTTGCAGCAAGAACCGTCACAGTGCACACAGTTTTAATCATGGCTTCTGTGTTTATGTGTGCATTCGTCACTTTCAATGTTTACGCCACGATTTGTATAGCTCTAGGAAGTATATTCGTTGGATGTAAGCTCAAAATGCTCGATCTGGAAGCTGGTAAGGCATGCCTACCTTGCCTTTGCTTTTCCTGACCTACTAAGCCAATCAAACAGCGGCCCATATTACGTCATTCATCCTACTGCGGAAAATGAGCTTGTGGTTGGGTAGCAATTTTGTTTTTTCTTAATTATGAAGCATGTTTAAGTGAAATTTGCGGTATAAGTTTTGCGGCGCCCCAACAAATCGCCAATTGCCTTAACTGCTATAGCCGAGGCCCAGCACGTTTCAACCGATCGCCGTTGCGCTACCTGTATGAATCACCTAGCCGCAGCATCAACGCTGACTTTACGCGTGAACAGTCTCCCAGCCAATGTAGAGGAAACGAAGAGCAGCAGCTTAGGTAGGTGAAATCGCTCTACTGAGAAAATACAAAAACCCCCAACAACGCAACGACGTAACGTAGACCGCGATTGACGGCGCGGCTTCACCACCACAATTCGATTTAACCATGATTTTATCCTCGAACACGACGACAGCAACACGGCGCGGCAAGCCCCGACACGACCGAGTCTGCTGGAATCAAGACGACGACCACGACGGTTCGTAGGGACCAACCGTCAACGCGCACAAGCCGAGATACGACGTCTCCACACACCCGAAACTCGAAGACGACACCGTCTGACATACGTCTACCTATGGGCGCCCTTGACGTTGTCACTGTGATAGACATGGAGCAGTTTGCTCAGTGTTGAGTGGATTACCCACGAGAAAGCTGAAGAAAGTTACGACTAGTAGAAAGGGTTCGCCTATACGCACAGCAGGAAATCAGCTCGTCACGGCAGATGGAACATGTGAATCGCTTGTCACCGAAAATGGCACCATGTATCATGCTGCTGCCGTAATATTTCCTAAGTGCTTACACGAAGTAGTTCCTCGGATAGTCTTTCTCAAGGACAGCGAGGTGTTATTGACCCGCACGCAGAGGAGAAACTTTCTCCTCTGACCACGACATGACGCCAAAGCCAACCCCCTACCAGTGTGTTGCGCTGAGAACAACGATGAACACGTTACCCTCCCTCCTCGTGCATGCCGTTTTTTCCTCATCATGCAAGCCCTGCTTACTCAAGAAAGTCGATTGTCGTCTGCTGCCAATATGCTGATCCTCAAACGGACCCATAGTGGAAAGAGACCGGAGCTTGTTTCTGGAGCATGGTGTCTACATCGCGAGAGGCAATGCTTGCATCGAACAAACAAAACCACATGTTCTTGCCACAGATTTACCTAAGGACTATCAGCATTTAAATAGGGGCGCTGTGGTTCCATTCTTCGAAGACATACACGAAGCAAATGACGTGATCGCGTTCACCGATTTTGAACGCCAGCCCGACACCACAGTGGACCATTACCCTCTCTTTGATATAAAGACAGCACTTACGCAGAACGAACGAGAAAGGTTAAGAACATGGCTACGCTGCTACAGCGACCGTTTTTCGTCGACTTCGAAGTTACTCCTGACGCATCTTGCGAAGCATAAAATATTTACAGAAGAGGGCACCCACGTATGCGACAATCCCTTTACCACGAGCGCGAAGCTATACGTACGGGCACAAGTTGACGAAATGCTGAATAACTACATCATACAGGCCTAAAAAATTCCATAGACAGACGGCTGTGCTCGTGAAAAAAATGGCATCTTAAACTTAAGCGTTGCCTACCAACGCTGAACCAATTCACAAAAAAGGACGTGTACCCTCCCCACGAATAGATGACGCCCTCTACTACCGTTACCATGCAACGTACGTCTTATCAATAAGCCAGAAAATCAGGAACTGGCAAGTCAAAGTGGGCGAGAGGTACCGTGAGAAAGACCGCCTTTTATTCCCGCCGACAGACCGTTCGAATTCAAGGAGTTAAATTTGGACTGTGCACGGCACCATCATCATTGCAAAGAGTCATCGACACTGCCCTAGCCGGTATCAAATGGTAAACCTATTCGTCCATCTCTACAACGTTGTCGTATTCGCCAAGAGCTTCACAAGCACCGCGCGTGGTTGGAGTCGGAACTTGGAGCAATCCGAACATCAGGAATAATGTCAAAGCCAATAAGTTCCCCTTTGCGTGAGAGTAAGTGGAATTTCGGGGCCACGTTCTCAACGCCGAGGGTCTCCTTGCCTGACCCAGCGAAGACTGCAGCCGTCACCAACTATGCGAGGCCGAAGGACAAGAAAGGCGGGAGAAGGTTCCTTGGACTTTCGGCATACTATCCGAATTGCGCATACTATTGTCACAACTTCGTAAAAATCGCCGAACTGCTCACGGGCCTTCTTAATGACACATTCAGTTCTGCTTGAAGGAACAGCAGAAGAATGCTTTGGCGAGCTTAAAAAATCGCCTACAGTGCCCGTCTGTACTTCCGCATCTCGATGTCTACGCCGCACAGAAAGGTGCAAAGAAGACATTGACGTAGGCTTGAGTGTTGTCCTCGTCCAAGGAAACAACGGCTGTGAAAAAGTAATCGCTTTTGCTAGCTGTGGTCTGTCGAAGAGGAAAAGAACAATTTGTCCGCCTTGAAAGAAGCCTCGACTTAATAGGTCCATATCTGAGTTTCGTCCGTTTGTGTACGGCAGCCAGTATAGGGGGTACACAGGCCACCATGTGCTTTATTGTTTGGCAAATATGAAGGACCCCTGGACGCTTTGAATGTAGAAGTCTGCGCCAGCAGGAATTCGCTGTGATCATCGGTTACAAATCGGGCAGGAACTATTCTTACGCCAGATGCATGTGACGCGGCCCCGTCGACCCGTAGCCAGAGGACTCTGAGAAAGACGCCGCGTCCTGGAATCTTCCCGGAAAGCGAACTAGCAGGCCAGCAGCGAGGCGGCCCCGATTTGCGCGCCATGAGCGACAACCTCGACTGACGTAACGTCGCCTTAGCAAGGACCGTTAGGCGCAACTGATCTGCGGTATGCCGAAAATCTTTGCTACTAAAGAAGAAACCTTACCATACAACCGGAGTGAATTATCTCCTAGTCATCACTGTCGTCTTTCGCGATAAAATCTTGGCGGCATACCACGACGAACCGTCATCAGGCAACCACGGCATCGCACGCATTCGCGGTAAAGTCAAGACAAAATAGTACTGGCCTTGTCTTACATTCCAAATCGCCCACTACGTCTGGAGCTGCCATGGCTGCCGTAGACAGAAACACTGCTCACAACGCTAGTTGGACTTTTGCAGCTTATTACTTTCTCATCCTAGCACTCCCGAGAAACGGACTGGACCTTCTGGGTAAGGTTTACGTCCCGAGCCGAGAAAAATTAGATTGTCGTAGCGATAGACTACATGAGCGCTCGAAGAGA